>PVIR01042949.1:0-11978 GCA_004026965.1 Petromus typicus | reverse complement strand
GAATATTAATAATAATTGGAAGAATATACACATATATTATGTATATTATATATATATGGAAGAAAATACTAGATTTGTTGTTATGTTCCATCAAATCTGGGATGATATGGGTGGTACACCAGTGAGCCACTATTATTTAATATGCCACTGAAAAACGAAACTACTGTAAGATACAATCTCAATTTAAAGATATTGTGTGACTACCTGCTCATCTTAGAGTTACTGAAGTATCTTGGTTATTGAATAGTAGAATTATACATCATTTAAAGTCTCTGTTTATAACACATATATTTCTAAATTCAAATATTTTATCTTTAGTAAAGCTGATTTTTTTAAGTGTTGAAATATTTAGAGTATTTCTGTAATAAGAAATACAGAGCAGTTCATGTTCTGTATGAACTGAATATAAGCAGTTCATACTCTTTCCTATTATTTGCAGTCCTGGACACTGATCCAGAGCCTTGTGCATGCAGACCACGTGTGCTACACTGAGTTGCACCCCCAGGCCTTATTACTATTTTTTATTTAAATTTAGCAACAACTCTGTGACTGATGCACTAGAAAAATTCTCTAAAGCTTGTCATCGCCACATAGCTTAAAAGGAAAAAGTTATTTCTTACAAAACATGGCGAAGAAAGTTATATTTATTTTAACTTTTTTTTCCCCCTATGGTAAATACCTAAAGGCAAAGAAACTCTGAGGTTAGAAATACAAAATCGTATTTGCACTGAAATTTGAAAATGACTAGAAGCCAAAAACATAATCTATCAATTGTAACTGCATCAAATAGAATGTTATTCAAATCAAGGGAAGGAAAGAGAATGAAAACCAGTATTCACCTGTGTGGGCCTTAAGCAGAATACAGATTTCTCTCAAGTCAATGACTGTGCCTTGTGTCCAATCAGTGATTATTTAGTACTTGGGACAAAAGGAGAAAAGGTGTGGACAACCATAAGGAAAAGTGAAGAATATGATTATTGGGCATGCACTGCTGACCAAGGATAAACAATAATCCTCAAGTGAACGATTTTTTGGGTAATATGCTTCAGAGCAAGTCAAATAGACTTAGTTTGATAATCTGTGGAAGAATGATGTCCCCAAGAAAGAAGGTGACAGATTTGTTGAGAAAGAGTTCAGAGATGACAAAACAGTTGATAGAGGTCATACAAATGGGCCTTCTATACTATTCTTTATGAAAAAAGTAGGCCAGGATAGAAGTGTTAAAGTTGAAAGATGAATGATAAGATGTCCCGTGCAAGACCTGGTACTGGTGTAATATAAATGAAAGGATGAAAGATAATATATCTAATAATAAAGGGCAGAGAAAAGTACACTTGAGAACAGAAACTTCTCAAGAAATAGAAGAAAATTTTGGTTAAATACTTCTTTATCCTGTCAGAGAATGAGACAGACGAGGGGATATCAAGGAAAAAAATTAATGAGATAGAAAAGATTAAAGAAGAAACAATAAGATATTATTAGGAGATAAGATGGACATGGGCAAAGCTCAAGAATAAAGTTAATTTTTTTCTTAATTAGAAACTACATTAAATGCAGTAATAAAAATAGGATAGATATTACTCAGAACATTTGAAATTCCAAAAGTGTATTGTGGGTATGAGACTCAAGCATGAGCATATCCCAGAAGAATTAATAGAGAATTAATAGATGTGGAAGGTAGATCAGATAGTCATATGGTTGGTTTATCTGTGATATACACATAAAAGTCAAATATGTTCAAAGATGAAGCAGAAGAAAATTTTCATAAAGAGAGGAAGATAAAAAATCCACGTGTGTGTGGTAGGAGACTAATCCTATAGACAGACAGAAAATAGTGGATTACCTGTAAGTTTACTCTACTCTAAGAGCTTAGTTGCATTGCCAGAGCAAGAGTTTTGAGACAAGATGTAGTTTCTGAGAAAAAGTTTAAATAAGCAAGGATAGATATAGTGTTTATGAAAACTTCTCAGATAAAAGAACAAAAATCAAAATGAAAAACTGCCTTGATATAATTCATCCTCCTGTGAGATAAATCAAATGTAAATCTTAGAAGGGAAGCTTAGCCTTTAAGAAGCTGTCAGGGAAGATAGAATTGACTTAAATATGGGTCTTATCCTGAACATCAGTGGGATTATGACAGACTGAATGTAAATGTTAAACCTTAATCATGTAAAATTCAAATATATTGTGTAATTACCTGACCTTGAAAGAAGGGGGAGGTGAAGTGATAAGCTTTTAGGGAAATCTTATATTTTATAGCTGGCAAAATTACATGCCTTCCTGACAGAAATTGAAAAAAAAAATCAAGAACCGGAGCTTTAAGTATCATAGTATTTTATATCAATTTGTAAGTACAATCACTAAGAAAACTATAAGAAATAAAAGTAAGAGAAAATAGAAAAACCCATGCTGTAACAATGGGCAGAAAATAAAGCAATCTAAGAGTATGAAATATAAATTGGCTTAGGATCAAAGTTACCTGTTATAACAATGACTATAATAAAGTGAAATTACATTTTTTAAAAAAGAGGAAAAGATTTTCAGCTTGCACTTCAACTAGAGCAATCAAACATATTACAATGTGAAAATACAAAAATCTTCATTTATACCTTCAATTTGTCACACTAGAGAAACAATATGGTATTTATACACGTGTGTCCTATTTATTTTACATGTAAGTATGGCCTCAGGGTTCATCCATTTAGCTAAAAATGTCTCCCATCACTTTCTCGTTGAATAATACTCCACTTTATAAAAATCCATTTATTCTTTATCCAGTTTCTGGTTGATGAGCATTTGGGCTGTTTCTAAGATTTAGCTATTACAAATTGTGCTTCTATAAACATGGATGCATATATGTTGCTGTGGTATGAATATTCCCAGAGGGGGAATAGCAGGGTCAAATGGAAATTCTAATTCTAGTTTTTAAAGGAATCTTCACACTGATCTCCATAATGGTTTCACAAGTCTACATTCCCACCAACAGTGGAGAAGGATTCCTTCCTCCCTATTGCCAGCATTTGTTTCATAGATTTCTTTTCTTTTTTTCTTTTCTTTTTTTTTTTTTTTTTTTGAAACAGAGTCTTGCTTTGTAATCCAGGCTGGCTCTGAACTCACTATGTGGCCCAGGCCAGCCTAGAACTCACAGCAATCCTACTGCCTCTGCCTCCTGAGTTCTGGGATTACAGGCACGAGCCACCACGCCTGGCACTGTGGTATGTTGTACTGATTGCTGGTTGGCCAGAGTCTCTGGGCCTGGCATTGTTGTTACCGGGGATCAAACCTGGGTCCTTGTGTTTGCAAGGCAGATGCTGGAATCACTGAGCTAAATCCCCAGCCCAATCATAGATTTCTTGATAGCAGCCATTCTTTCTGGATTGAGGTTACATCTCAATGTTGTTTTCAGCTGTATCTCTCAAATGACCAGTGATAATGATCAAAGACAAAGAGAAACAAAATGAAGGCAGGGTAAAACAAAGAAAAGAAAGAAAAAAAAGAAAAAATTGATATTAAAAAGAAAAAAAAAAGAGAAACAAGCCTTATATAAAAAGGGAATGGCTGGTGGAAGGTAGGGCAGGGGGATAGGAAAAAATAAGAATAAACATATGTCTTGTATAGGTACAAATTTCCAATGATGAAAGTGATCATAATATACACCTAAAATATAGCAATAATCTCTTCTTTAGAAATAAAATTTTATAAAAATCCCAGAATTAATGTTAATAGTCCATCTGATTAGATTAAGGAACACTGTCGTGTAGAGAGAGCTGGCACACGTTAACTAAGAGGCTGCTTCTGGGAGTCAGAGGGCTGAAGCAGGAAGAGATGCCTCCACTGTGGGTGGAAATAATCCAGTCAGTTGGGGGCCAGATGCAACAGAAAGATGAATTCTCTTTCTTAGAGCTGGAAATGCCTTTGTCTTCTGACCCAGTGATCAGAGCTCTGCCCTCTGAACTCAGTCTAGAGCGAGGACTTGCTTGGCCCTTGAACTTGGGCTGAGTCAGACTCCTTGTGTGCCTGGATCTTTAGCCTCCCCATATATCACGGGGCTTCTCAGTCTGCACAACAATGTATACCAGTTCCCCTGATGAACTCTTACTTCCTCTCTCCTCTCATTTTTCCTCTCTCCTTCTCCCCTCTCTTCCCCTCCCCTCCCAATTCTCTTTTTTTTTCTCTTCTCTTCCCACCCTTCTTCTCCTTTTCCTCCCTCTCCCTTTCTCTCTTCTCTCCCTTCTCTTCTTCTGCATTTCGTATTATTCTTCTCCTCTTCATCCTTCTTTCCTGCTCTTCTCTCCCCATCCCCCTCCTCTCTCCTTCTCTCTCTTGCTGTTGATCTGTCTGTGTTTTCCTTGTTCCATCTCTCTCAAGAAGCCTAATATATCCAGAAACAAACTCCATTCCAGTTAGGGGTAGGATAGTTAAATGTTTTGTCTCAAATATATCACAAAATACCACAGAGATCCTAGAGTAAGAGTGATGTATGCATCCATATCCTGTCTGTCTGTTCATCCATCCATCTACTCAGGTGTATTTATGAATAGAAAGATATGACTACAGTATCATGTTATCTGAGAAGAAAGAGTTGGAGAATAATTTATAGTAGCATGGCATTGTTTGGCTACGAAGCTTATAAAGTGAAGAGAAAATTTTCAAATGATGCCATGAAGCTGTCGCTATAGCTTCTATCTGCCATTTTTTCTCCCTATTCAAATTTTAATTATGAGCATGTATCACTATTAAAAACTACTTTAAAATATGAAAATTGTATTTCTTTTAAAAGTTTCAGCCTATTTTTGTTTTGTTTTCTATTCTATTATAAATGTATTGTGCTTTCATTTGATAGTCAACTATAAAGAAGTGCCTGAAATTATATAATCCATTATAAGTCTATTTTCTATTTAGGCTGGCTAAATTCGTGGAAATTCAGAGTAAATGTTCATCATTTTTATGTATTTGCCTAACAAAAATATGCTCCATATTTAAAGCCAAATCATGACAATACAGATGCTTTTTATTCTTATTTTATTTTTTAAAGTGAACAAACTTTCCAAAAAAACAACAAAATTTTTATTTTTGCCTCTACAAAAACAAGAAATATTCAAAATACAGAAGAAATTAAAATACTAAAGGAAAGCACAATTGAGACACTTGTACATGATTTTTTCTTTAAATTATCTATATTAAAATTTTATAATTGACATGTATCACTTTTGAAATGGCAGAAACAATCTGATGGTGAAGTCATAAAAACCAGAGGTTGGCACAATGGTTTTATTTGAAAACTCAGACTTGTCAGCAGCAGGGCTTTCTACTACTTCTGCCTGTTCCTTAGCTCTATCTGCTTCCTTCTTTGCCTGCAGCCTTCCAGCTGCAAGTGTCTATGAGACGCAGCACGTCCTGTGCTAGTTTCCACATAGGGATTGAAGTATGCATGGCAGCGAGAGGTCTGTGATTAGCATTAATGCAGTTTAGTGTGTACTTTCACACAATATCAAGGAAGTTGATGAACAGAAATAGGTATCCAGAAAAGCATTAATATAACAGAAAGCATTCAAACAGAAATTTGAAGAAAGAGCCCAACTTTGGTAACCATTGAAAATGAGGGAACGAGAGGTTCTGTTTAAGGAATGATTTAGCATGGATGAGAGACATATAGTAAGCTATGTTGCTTGGTCAAAAGACACACTCTGTTTGCTGGTGTGACAGCTATAGGTCTGTGATGCACTCTTCATTCTGCCTGTGGTGGAACCTGAGTGCCAGTTGAGATGACTGAGTTGTACCCAAGTGACTTGAGGCTGTGGCCAGTTGTTAGGGGATGATGGAAAGGGCAGGAGATTTACAGTTGCTCTGCTGGGTGGTGAGACATCAGCCATGCACCTCAAATAAAATTAGAGTTTGCTTTGGGAATTAATGAAGTAGGCAGTAAAAACCACAGAGTAAGAGAGAAATATGCAAAGGGGAGTCCACTGTGAAGGTAATGAAAAGTGGCCTCTCAGAAAACTGTGTGTAGTTTAGATTGAACAGAGCTCAACTCTGCCTCCACTGACCACATTGTGTCTGGTTCTTAGGACAATCTTGCATATCATGAACTCAAACAGTGATAATTTCCTTTAAGAAAGTTATCTCCCTAGGTTGTTGTCTACTTTTTTCTATATCCTCCCATCTCTGTCGTTTCAGAGAGAGCAGGAATATTCAGGGGAAGCACGTGATCTAGGACAAAAAGTTCACAGATGCTGGTTCCCTGGGGTTGATGATTTCTCTCTTTCCCTGGGGAATAACATGAAGATGATGTGACTAAATCCAGCCATTTTCTTTTCCTTTTAGAACCCATTAAACCTGATATTCCATCAGCTCCTTGAATAATCCACACTCTTTACTTACTCAGGTCCTTTGTGTTAACTGTTTCTTCACTTTACAATTAAAATGATCTTTCTCCTTTGCACAGGAGCTTCTATTTCATATTTCTAGCTTCAGTATCACTATACTTTCTCAGCAAGATGTAGCTTCCTCTGCCTATGTGCACCCTGACTAACAGCTCTAAAGTGTCAGTGGCTTAAAACAATCTAACCCAGCAGGACAGTTCTATTCCTTACAGTCATACATGGTTCTGCACTCATGGAGGCTCCACGTCCATGAGCTTCTCCATTTCACCACTGTGCTTCTGTGATTTCTCTGAAAGAACAGAGCAGAGCAGGAGGAGGACTGCTGTGCTATTCTGGGTCTTTAATGTGTCCACACATTAAATGGGAATTACAAGGGCCCACTTTGCACTGGCTGATCCAAGGCCCATGGCCTAACATGAGACGAAGAGATATGATCAACTAGCATACTTACAAGAGGAGGATCACAGATGTTGGGGAGCAGGGCTCACTGTACCTGGAATCAATCTGTTCCCTTTTCTGGCTCAGTGTTCTATCTGAGGCAGTCCACTGGGAAGCAAGTCTTTTTACCAGCTGAGGGTGGAAACCCTTAGGAGATGAGGCTGCAAAAGTGAAGAAAATACTGGAGATCAAAATTTAAGCATGATAACTGAGTGACAGACGAGTGGGAAGGGATGGTCACAGTTTCATAACATTTAATCCCATAGTTAGACTGGTATCTTCCAGAGTAGGCATCTGAAGGATGGAAAATGAATGGGTTTGGATGGGATGTTGAGAACTCCCCCAATGGATGCATCACACACTTCCCAGAGGGGGAATGAATTATGTGGTAGAGGGGGATGAGGAATGTCATGTATAGAACCTGGGAATGCTTCTATTTCCTGGGAAGTCACATAAGGACAGAGAAATATTGCTGCTTTGTCCCAAGCTGTGTCTTCAATTCTCAAAAAAGAAAAGAATTCCTAATCTATTAACTCAGTGAAATGCCTTATCTGTGACTGCCTGAGAAAAATTTGTCAAATATCAAAATAAAACTGAAAAATGACATTAAAACTCTTGTTTCTGAGATGAATTAACCCTACAGGAGCATTAATATTAAAATAATATCAAATCACTTTATATTATGTATCATAAATCAACATTAATAATGTATTTACATTATTGCATATTATGTTTCAAATATGCAATTGTATATTCTAATGTATTTTTAGTTATGCTAAAATGTATAGTTTATATTAAATTATATTGATACACATTCATTTTTGCTATTATTATTTAATATAAAGACCATATGGGGGCCTGAAATAGCTGAAGCTCATCTGTAGATCACTGAGAAGAAATCAGAACATCCCTAAAATAGAATTTAGGTTTCATTAAATTCTTTTTTATTTTCTAATGAGTTAGGGAGTGCATACCTTCCTGGCCTTTGTTTTAATTCCATTCTAATAATGGAATTCTGCCTTAAGTGAAAGTTCAGAAACAAGTGGAAAAGAAAGTTTAAAGGGAAAAACAGATGGTAAGTTAAAAAAAAATAAAGGAGAGAAAATGAAGCAGTGACAATCAACATCATAGGAAGCCCAGAAATAAGAACCCTGCTAAAATATTTATTTGTAAATGACAAGAGAAACAAGGAAGAAAAAGGCAAAGGAATTTAAACATAATATAATTTACAAATGCAATGACAGCTAAGACAATGTAAAAATCTCCAGAGATAAGACAGTACCTAGAAAACTCCTTTGACTATCTTGTCTTGACCACCATAGTCCATGTTAATAATGAAAACGAATATTAATAATAACTTCATGGCTAGCCAGGATTTGTCCTGAGGTCTCAAGAACATTAAAATCCTTATTTATTCAGCAACCAATTAATACTGATTTTTTTCATTTACTCTATTATATTAAATGTAGGCCAGCTAGTTCTATTAATGAATGTATGCTCTTAACATAGAGTTATGTGCTCGTGGGCCAGTAATATTTTATCAACTGAAAAATGCATCATCCTCTAAACCCTAGTTAAGGTTTGTGTTTGGTTGTGCAAGAAGTGGAGGGGGCAGCAGAGAACAAGTGAGACAAAAGTTATTTTAAAAGAGAATATTTATGATTTATAGCATACTATGAATATATTGATACAATTTAATATAAACTATAAATTTTAAAACTTCTAGGTTAAGAAAGGTTAGTAGCATCACTTTTTTGTTATACAGTATGATACTAGTATTTGCTAACATCAATAGTTTACTAGACTCTATACTAATGATGTACTGAAATACCAGTACTTCCCAATAAGAAAGTAAGAGAATCCTTTCCTACATACTTCTGGATGATTTTTAATATCTGTTTAGCAAGGGTGGCTTTGTTGGTATCCAGGTCAGTACTACAGGCCTTGAAAATGAGCTTGTGATGTAATTAATGATGTCACATGACCACTCTTCTGAGAAACTCAAAATCTAAATAAATTAAAGGAAAAAAATAAAGAAAAATAAAAAGAAATATAGACATAGATCCTTTGCAAACAGGAGGGGAACAAGAGCTAGAGTGAGGGAGTAGGAGATGTGTTATATACATGTACATGTGTTATGTACATGTACCAATTCCCCATGATGAGTGTAATCATTATGTATGCAAATATGTAGTAATAAAAAATTAAAAAGACATAAACTTAAAGAGAAAATACATAAAATGATGTGTTGGAAATCTTTATGACAAAGGGATACTGTTTTTAAAGTTTTGGTAGATAGTCCAGATTTCAATTTAAAACACTAGGTAAGACCTACAAACAAATAATGCATGGATTAAGAATCAGAAGAGATGAGGATATACCTTACTCAATATATTCAAAGGAAGTTTCAGGCCAATAATACACATAATTGTATATGTAAATACACATTATGATTTTATGTACAACTAGTAGTTCTCAATATATGTGTGTATTCAAATCCAAGTGAACATCAAAGAATAAGCTCTAAGTAAATATCTTTAAAGAGTGCAACATGTATATTATGTTTGCATTTATGCTATTTTTAAAGGAGTGGCTATAGCTAATAATTGTGTTTGAAGGTATGATAATTACCTCTGAAATTCTGCTCATTTCATCAGTTCTTATAGAATTGCAAACACTGAGAATTTACTATATACAAGGTCCTTGAGCATTTACTTGAAGTTGTTTAATACTTCACAACTCCATGAGGCCTGAACTATCCCTGTCCCTCTGTTAGAAATGAGAAAAGTGAAGCAGAAAGAGGGTCAGTAATGTGCCTAATGCCACCTCACTAGTACAAGGTCCACGCTGTGTCTGAGAACAAAACCCTATTTTCATTCTTTGCCATCCTACCACCTTTTACCAGAACTGGAAGCACCTGTGAACTTTAAAACAAAAACCTAAACAAAACTCTTTGTTTTTCAGAAGGTGATAAGAAAGGTAGACAAAGTTAAACAAATGAGCAATTAGACTTAACAATAAAAGGCTAAATAGAAACATAAGTGCGATTTTACTACTTAAGCTAATATCACTAAAGCTAATAGCTAGTTTTTTTGGTCTTTGCCAAAATATGAACTCAGTATGATGAATTATGCATTACTTGAGTTAAAACTGATTGTGAAATCCTCTAAAGAATTTAGTTGAATCCTGTTTTTCCAGTTACAGCTTTTATTTGCCTCAGGGAGATTTTGGTAGTAAGGAGAGGTTGATAGAAAAGAAACATTTTCTATGAAAAGAAAAAGATTTCTCTAAAGATTTCCCAGCTCACTAAGGAATATTTTGGAATTTACGGACATATTCTCATACAGAAAAAAGGCAAAATGAATAATAACAGCTGATGTCTTTTGATAGCTTACAACTGTTGGGCTCTGTTTGAAAGGCTTTACATATATTAACTTGCTAATTTTCATAAAACAAAGGCAAGAATAAACCTGATTAAAAAAAAAACAGGCTTGGTGCCGTAACAATATATTTTTTTTTCTGGTAGGGGTAGGCTCTGCCTAATGTGAATATATCAGTCACATACATGAGCTGTCAACTATGTGAGAAAAAAATAATGACGGAGTTATTTATAATATTTTCTAACACATCTGACTTATCATTGAATTTATAAAATATTGATGTAGGTAGAATCTTTCAGTCTACCTTTTCTAAATTAAAAAAATATAGTTTTGCTTCTCAGATTTGTCTGCAAATTCTTCCTCTGAATCTAAAATGCCTGATTGAAACTTGAAGGAGTAAAGTTAACTTGCAAGTTGAGAGGAGGTTCTGTTTTCTTTGAAATATTATTAAAGTTATCTACTCTATCTGCACTACATGGGTGAGTTAGTTTTACTTTTCTCAGTCCAACTTTATTTTTTAATTGAAATCTTTATTGGTACATTACATATACACATCATGATTGTATTCAACAATGAGAATTTGTATTTTTATATTATCATGGAACATGTCAGGGTAAAGTCATTGAAAGCTATATATTCTGCTTTCAGTGGCCTGGTTAGAGTCACAGAATCCTTAAATTAGAAAGAAAGACCTGTATATTATGAGAAGGGACAACTTTCTCCCATACAAAAGAGAATACAATATACAGAGAGGTAAAGTGACATGACTCTTGATAAGCTAAGTATCTGTTCTTGCTAATTAATTTATTTGCACTGTGATTGAAGGGTCCCACAGGTTTTGGTAACATTTAGTTTGGGCCCTTGTCTCAGAATTATGAAGGTAACTAGGTAAGGTAGACAGTATTTAGTAGACTAGATTCTTGGCTATAAATCAGTGATTTTTTTATTTGATTCTCTTTACTCTTTCATTAATAATATAGTTATTTTTTCAGGAATAACAATTTAATAATAGTAACATGGTAATTCAGGAATAACCATAACATCATAATTCAGAGTTGAATATCAGGGTCTGTTAGCAGGTGTCTAGATCCACATGTGTACTTGACCTTCCTCATCTTCCCCAATCCTTCACTCAGTACAAAGTAATGAATTTATTGCAGATCACACCCTGGAAGGATTAATGAGTTAATTACAGCCATGCTGCTTGTAATATCTCTTTTAATAAATCTCAAGTGGAGCATTGGGTCATCTCACCAGTTCAGCAGAGAGGAAAATGTACCTGACAGATTCTTGTCAGTGGACAAACAAGCCCATCTGTTTCAATAAATAGTACTTTCTTTTGAAGCACCTAGTTCTGAATATGAGGGAGATTGTATGGGAAACCTGAAGATATAAAGGATGTGGTCTCTGCCTTAAAGGAGTTTCTGTGGTTCTGTGAGTCAGGGTGAGGTGTTGGCGTGGGCAAATTGGGACTGGGGATTGAGCAGAAAGATAAAGCACATGAGGAGGAAAAGCTGCTTATGTAAAGTAAGCATGGTGAAGGTCAAGTGAAAAATGAGAGGATTTGCTCATTAAATGTTTAATTGGTACTCAGGACAGTCCTAAGCACTTCACTTGTATTAATATAACAAATAAACATATCTAATATGCATTAATATCTTAATCCATTGTATAACCAGTGAGGTAGACAGTACTATCATTTGCATTTTTCAGACAAGGAAAGATAGTTTACTCACTTAAGTTGACTTGCTTAAGGGCATTTGTTGGTAAAATGAAG
>PVIR01042948.1:0-11982 GCA_004026965.1 Petromus typicus | reverse complement strand
ACATCACAGCAATCCTCCCGCCTCTGCCTCCCGAGTGCTGGGATTACAGGTGTGAGCCAGCACACCTGGCACTGTGGTATGTGGTACTGGTTGCTGCTGGGCATGAGTCTTCACTCCCAGTATGGTATGTGGTTACTGGGGATGGAACCCGGGTCCTTGCGCTTGCAAGACAGGCGCCGGAACCACTGAGCTAACTCCCCAACCCCACATCCAGTATTGTTGTATGTGGTTACCGGGGATCGAACCTGGGCCCTTGCATTTGCAAGACAGGTGCTGGAACCCCTGAGCTAAATCCCCAGCCCTGACAGCCATTTTTAATGAGATAAAATGACATCTCACTGCGATTTTGATTTACATTTCCCTGATTATTAGTTATATTCAAGACTTTCACATACATATTGACTTCTACAGTAAGTCCCCAACTTATGGTTCTGGGAGAACATTCCTGCATTGGATTCATTTGTGAGTCCAACAAAGTGAATCTTGTATGTCTTTGACACAGGTATATAATGTAAAGCATAACCAAACCAACATATATGTAAAATACTGTAAATAAACTATTTTTACTTCTACAGTTACCCTAAAATAGGAAGGTAGACACATGAGCTACTTCTGCAATTTGCTCACAACTTCCAATGTTTATAATGCAAGGTTCATTCCTATCTGTGAAAATTTGCAACTCTGGTATTCATAAGTCAGGGACTTACCATATGTGTCTTTGAGAAATGCTTATGTAAGAATACTGTCCATTTCTGAATCAGTGTTTGTTGTACCATGAGCTGGGTTTTCTTGGACATTCTTGATATCATACTTTTGCAGATGTGTAGTTACATTCGTCATGGTGACAGGACCCAGTATGATCTATCCAATGTTAAGTTTCACCAGCCTAATACAAAGTTCCAGGAGAAAGTCTTGTGCTTACTGTCCTGTCCTACTCCAGCCAATGGGGTCTTGCACCACACTTTGCTCCCTGAACTTTGGTGAAGACAGTCCTATTGTCCATGTAGACTGATGAGAAGCTGATATGTTCGGTAGGTTCTCTAGATAAGTGCAATCAGCTGAATATATGTATATAATTTAGATTTACAGGATTAGAGGCAGGGTAGCCGCTAATGGCTGTCTGTACTCTGGAGAAGTAGAGGATCCAGTCTGAGAAGCTAGAAGTCTCAGAACAAAAAGGATTGGGGACAGAGTGCCTAGGATGAAGCTAAAGCCCTGGAAATTCCTTGAAGAGTCATAGGAGTTAAGTCCATTTTGAAGAGCTGAGATAGCTGGAGTCTGACATCTACAGGCTACAGCCACAACAAAAGACACACACCCAAATGGAAATTTTATTTTATTTTTTGAATAGAAATCTTTATTGGCACATTATATACACACATCATAGTCACTTTCAGCATTTAGAATTTGTACCAGTATATGATATGACATGACTTCAGTCTCATTTTTTCCTATTCCCCTACCCACCCTACAACCCCTATATACATAGGCTTTTCCTTTTTTATTACCATCACATTATTTTCCCCTTTACTTACCCCTGCACCCCATTTTCTTTTAAATATTTTTCTATTTCACAATATCTACTTTATATTCTAGAACTTACATCTTCATTTTCTCATACCAGAGAAAAGATATGATATGGAGATTTTAAATGCAAGTTAACTTCCTCCTTCTTGCCCTTTTTATTCTACACTTTCTGCAAGCTGATTGGGTGGTGCCACCCACACCCTCATTTGCTGAACTCCTTGCTCATCATCTCTGGAAACACCCCCAGAGATAAATGCTGAAATATACTTTAGTAATCTGTTAAGTATTACTTGCTAAGCCAACAATCAAGACTAATAATCCCGAATTCTAGCACTCAGAAGCCTTAGGCAGAAGATCACAAATTCAGGCCAACTTGGACTACATATCAAGATCCTGTCTGAAAAACAGTAAAATCAAAGAGCAGCTTCCCCAGCTGGGTTATGTCTGAGTATTCCAGCTACAAGAACTGCGTAGTCTCAGGGGCATCCAAGATTCACACTGCAGCCAACAGATCAAAATATAAGTCTGTCCCACCAGGACATATATCTCTGCCTGATGCTAGGCCCATTGAGTTTGACAGTTCTGACTAGTGACAGCTGTGTTATCCAAAGGTGGAGAAAAGATAATGGAGATAGTCTTGTGAGCAAGTTACATTGTTAGCATAGACTGGCATGTTTTCATCTTTCCACAATGTCAAGATTTACTGACTATGACAGGATTCACAGTTTGCAACAGTGTCATTGACTTCACCAAGACCTCCTAACTTCACTTGGAGTTGTGGCCATGGAATTTATCAGTTCTTTGTTCGGATCCAATCTTAAATAATGTCTAACATTTACCTATCTTACTACTCAAATCACACTACATACAGTAAACACTAATGTTGAGCTTACAAAAAGAAAGATGTAGATAGACTGCAGGATTTTTAAAGGCAATGCCAAGAATTGAAGCCAAAAGTCAATATAAGTACAGAGTCACTGCAAATTAACAAGTATTGGGTTAAGGGTCCAGGGATATAGCTCAGTGGTTCCGGCGCCTGTCTTGCAAGTGCAAGGACCGGGTTCGATCCCGGTAACCACATAAGTATACTGGGCGTGGAGACTCACCCCAGCAGCAATCAGTACCACATTCCACAGTGCCGGGCGTGGTGGCTCATGTCTGTAGTCCCAGCACTCAGGAGGAAGAGGCAGGAGGATTGCTGTGATGTGAGTTGGAGGCTCAGCTCAGGGCCAGCCTGAACCACAAAAGCGAGACCCTGTCTCAAAAAACCTTAAAAAAAAAAAAAAAAAAAAAAAAAAAAAAAAAAAAAAAAAAAAAAAAAAAAAAAAAAAAAACCAAACAAGTATTGGGTTAAGAAAGCATTCATGGAATGTCAAAACAAAGGGCCTACATATGGGCAGTGTCAAAACTCATGGAGATATCCAATCATGTTGGCATAAGGACAGATGGCAGATCATTGCCTGGACAGGGACTGGAATGTGTACCTTGGATGACCATGACATGTCATGAATCAGTGTGCCATGCTGCAGTCTCCACTGATCTTCCTTTTATGGGTCCTCGAGAAGGTGGTTGGTTGCACTATCCATTAGTCTGATATGTTTGATAAGCTCACATATCCAGGACTTTTATATAGTCCATGTGACCCTGAATCAATTCTATGAATTCATAGTTGGCAAATTCTATTAGCAGAAATATATCACTTGTAAGTCTTTGCCTTATGGCTGCACTGGACATATGATGGCAGTTCACTCATTCATATAGTCAAATTGCCTACTCATCTACTTTACAATTTGTACTCAAAATTGAATAACTCAGGATAAACTAAAGGAAAGTCCTTAGATACAGTCCTTTGTCCAACAAAGATTACACTAAGTTGGGCTGGATCTGAGTCTCACAACTACAGTCTGTCAAAAGGTGGATGCCCCAAGGCTGGAACTGTGGCAGTCAACTGTGGAACTGTGGCTGGACTTGTGTTTCTTGAGGATCTACTTTGTCAATTATAATACTTTCTTATATATTACTAGTACTTTTAACAGCCTCTGCTATTTTTCTAAGGCTGTTAAATATAAGTCAAACAAGTCAAAACTTGTCTGTTCAACAGGTGCACAGATCTCTGTTGCATGTTGGAGCTAGTCTAGAAATCCTGTGTGAGCTTTGGCCCGCACACAGTGATTTCAGTGTTGATAGGATGCTTGGCCCCACCATGGTCCTGTCTTACCTTTCATGCCCTGCTCTCCAGTGAGTGGCATCCTGTTGTTACCTTAGACTCAAGGTTGAGGAAAGAGTGGAGGAAGTTGTGTCTCTAGCACCTGGCATGGTGCATTTCCAGAGGCTCAGGCCATAGGCTTTCAGTAGGGGTTGTAGGGCTATGCCCCACCACGGTTGGCCCAAGACTAGGATTTAAGTCCAAGGTTTGGACTTGATTCTCCCTTCCCTAAGTGAGAAGCACCTCTCTCCAGCCTGGGCTGCATGGAGTTGGTGAGAGGGTGCAGGAGTAATGCTGGCAGTTCTTTCCCTCCTCTCTTCTTCATCTTTCTGGGTTTCTTTATACTAAAAATCTTTACTATTGTCTGTCACCTGATTTCCATACAGACACCTGTTCACTGTCTTTGGGAACAGATGGTTGGTTAGAGGATTTCACTCACCACCTCATTCTACTTCCCTTAGTTTGTGTTTCTTGAGGATCTACTTTGTCAATTATAATAGTTTCTTATATATTACTAGTACTTTTAACAGCCTCTGCTATTTTTCTAAGGCTGTTAAATATAAGCACACATTTTATGCTCTTTTTTGGATATCAGTGTTCATAGTCTTTGCAGCTTGGCTTAAATCAACCAGTTTGTCTTTTTGGTTGATTATTCTCTCAATATGTTTGTTTGTTTACCTCTTCTTTCATGAGCTTTGATTAGAAATTCAACAATAGGTATATAAATATGCAGATGAAACAATTATTAAGTGTTAGGAAGCCAATTAAAAATTCATCTCTTCGATATGTCAAGATAGAATACAGATGTTGCTCTTAGAGGTTAAAATTTTTGCTCAGTAAAATAGTTAATGAGTAGCAGTAGTGATACAACTCAACTAGGTTTCTTACGCCATCTGTTGATTTTCTTTCCACCTGATCACTCTGTGTGAATTAATTAATTAGTTTTTCTTTCTTTAAAATGAATAACAATAAATAACTTTAACACTGGCATTGTTTGTTTACAAAAAGCTTCTAAGATGTTAACACAAATATTTTTAGAATGTGGCATACTTCCCCTCATTAGATAAACAGAGAAATAAGGCATTTCCTTTGAAAGATGATTTCCTTGATCCTCATTCATTTTCAAGTGACCTTCTTTTGTCATTGAACTTCAAGTTTGCAGTAAGATGTTATGCAAAAGGCACACACTTCAGTGATGGAGTGTGTAATTAGCATAGACTTTCTGTAGGAAGATTTAGTAGATAGTTTGTTGTTTGACCAACATTTCAGATGGTTTCTCTTGTGCTGCAGTTTGTACTGGGAATATTTTATCAAACATTATACAAAGTCAAAGGTTTGAGTCACATATTTCTCTTTACTTTGTCTGTTCCTCAAACATCTGCTAAGGAACAGATTTATTTTGACATGAGAATGTTTGATCCCAGCTGGCTGGTTTGAATAGTGATTTAATGAGAGCTAGCCCAGTAAATAGGCTGCTTATATATGATAAACATGAAGTCCTATGCTCTTCATAATCATCTGGATATATCTTCACATACTGTGAATGAGAAATGCTTATAGTAGAAATTCTGAAAGATGACCAACAGCTGCTACTTTTCAGACATGGACATTAGGTCAATAGAGATATGCAGATGTGAATCAAGTTGGTCTTCATGAGTGCCATGAAAAGACCTTAGTATCTGAGGAGAGACAAGCTTCAATCCTCCAAACTATTTCTAATATGATTCCTTTTTTTTCTTGCTTAGTAGAAGAGGCCTGTTAGATATACTAGAGTGAGTTCCAATGCAGGCTCCACTTCCAAAGGGCAGTGTTCTATACTTAAGGCATAATTATCTATAGACAATTAGCTGCAGGTGGTAAAATAATAGACAGTTCACTTCATATGAAATTAGCCAACTGTTGGTTTTGGGGCTAGTTTATGGAGCAACTGACCACTTAAAGGTTATTTAGTGAGTTCAAGCAGCCAATTATATGTAACAATTATTTGAGGATCTAATTTTTCCACTTGTAGTTAATTTGGAACTGACAATTGCATGTGATTAATAGAATGGCTGTGTGAGTTCATCGATTATAAAGGTGTCTTGTAAGCTTGCCTAGCACACTGAGCAGAGAGTGTGAATGACTCAGAACAGATTCAGTCTACATAGGTGGCATCATGTAGTTGTAGATCATGAAATCTGGAGGGAGTACCAAGCATCCACCCTGTTCATGCCAGGCACCATTCTTAGCCCTGGGAATGCAAAGGCATAGAATAAAATCTTCATTCTCAAGAAACTTGTAATCCAGGTTTCTGTTGATTTTGTTATCTGATAATAATCATAAAAACAAAGTGTCATAAAAATTCTTATGAAAACAACATATTATTTTCACTGGAACTACATGCTCCTTTTCTATTTCTAGGCCAAGCTTCTATAACTACATATGTAAAGTTTAAGTTTTCGATGGTCAGTTACTTCTTAGTAATCTGGCTTCCTATACCTATAACAACTCTACAGAGAAAGCTTCGTTGTCATCTGTTTAAAAGATTCTTTGTCGTTTGCTTTATTGTTTGCTTAATTTTTTTCCTACTCTTATTATGACCTGGCATCTTATGTAGTTATTTGTATATTAACCATCTCCACAGTAACTCCAGACTTCTAAGCCCACATCATTGCATATGTTCTTCACTGCTCCAGAAGTCGTTAGAACATTGTGTTACATACACTAAGTGTGAAATTTTTTTTCAACTAAATGACTTAGAGACTGGGTAATCAATGAGAGTTTCAAGGAAGAAACAATACTTTAAGTTCAGCGCTGCTTGCAGACTTATATAACTTTATGAACACTTTCCAAATGAGGTATGCATGAAATTAGAAACCATACATGTGTACAAGAATCAATATGCAAAATATGCCAATGGAATCTAATATAACTAAGGATGAGAATTTAATTTATATGGTTTCAGAGTCTGCAATGAAGCTAACCTTCACAAAACCATTTCTTGTGGCATTTCTATATAGTATGAGAGGAAAATCTCTAGTTGTCTGAAAATATCATTGAATTTCCCCTCCTTTCTGAACTAGACATAGGCATAAAATAATTCTCTGGATATATATCAACCAAAACATCATGTTACACAGATAAGGTTGTACTTCAGTGATCAAATACAAGTTAAGCACATGTGAAGCTCTAGGTTCAATCTTCAGAATCTTCTGAAAAACATATCATATTATAGCTATTTGAATGTGGAATTAGACAGTAGTGTTAGCAGTCTGTAGTAACTTGGACTTTAGTGACATTTTTAGAAATGTGAAGCAATAACTTCTGTCTCACTACACTCATTATTGTCTTGGAAAATATAACAACTTTTCACTAAAATGTTTTAATATTAAAATGTAACATTTATTGTTTTTGAAAATTTACTGATAAATTTGTTTTAATTTCTAATGTGAAAGACATAAATAGATCTAATTCACATAATTAAAAGTTCTTTGGAGTGTTCCATAATTTTAAGAAAGAAAATTTATGAATGAACAACCACCCCCCCCCAATTCCTGAAGTACTTGAAGTCATTACATATATTTGGCAAAGGAAAAAAAGAGAGAAAAATGGGAGGGTCATGGCTAAACTTTCGTGCCAACTGTTAAGTGGGAAGTACCAGGCAAGGAGAGGGTGAAGTGCTCAGCAAAGAAATACCCAGAGAAACAGGATTAAGACTTCTGGGATGAAATGCTCATGCCCTAGTTTCAAAGTCAAAACCCAGCAGGAGCCTTCTCTACCGTGATTAAGATAATCAACACAAATCTGGGTTCTTTTTTAGCTCAAATAATACTTTGTATTCATATTTTAACACTGCTTTCTGGCTTTTGAAAAATACATTTACTGGATTTATGACCTTGGAGGAGTTGCTTACGGTCTTTCACCTCATTTTGATCTCTTATAAACAATAGGTATGAATACTTTATGAGATTATTGTGGTATAACACATATAAATAATAATTACTTTAGAGGATTATGTTAGAATACACTTAAAAGAAGTCTGAAATGCTTAGAGCACTGAAAAAGTACTTGTCATTGTAATTGTCAATTTTTATTTTTGAACCTGTTGAAATAAATGTAAATTCCTTAGGGGGGGACAAAGACCATATTTTACAGAGTCTAGTAAAATATATTTAACCTATGAGCTGCTAAATACATTTTTGTCAAAGTGTGTTGAAACAAGTTAGGGATCATTCCAGGTAAGAATTGAGATGATCTGCCATATTGCTGACATCAAAGAAGATGAGTATCAGGAAGCAGGTGGTGGTCAACAGTGAGAGAAAGGCCGGCCTCTACCATCAAATAGATCAAAACCTGGGGTTAAAGGGCCTGGGATTTAACTCAGCAGTCTGATGCCTGCTTCACAAGCTCGAGGTCATGAGTTCTATCCCCAGTACGAAAAATGAAATAAAAATTTAAAAATTATAAAGCAAAATTGATAATAATCTTATATAAGTATTATTATGATGAAGGATCTGACAAAAAGGTAACTGTAGGAGAAGATCATGTTAATTTGGAGGACTATGATAATCACATTCTTGTATATGTTTCAGAACATTATGTTGTATATCTTAAATGTATATAATAAGAATTAATCATCTGTTGTAAATAATATCAAAAGAAATAGAAGATTCCATTTCTTAATGTGGGGAGGAAATTTTATGTTATTGTTGCTTTGTTTCATTTTTTCCAGGCTTTCAGAGAGGTACTTACTATTCTGCAACTTCCTTATAGCAATTTTTCATGTTTCAGTTAACTTTGGAAACTGATAAAACCTCCTCATAAAATTGTTCACTGTTTGAGTTTCACAAGGTTCCTTTAGTTTTTTAAAAAAATCATATTTAGCATTTTTAGTTTAGATTGCAAAAACAACCCCAAACACTGTGAGGCGGGCTCTTCAAGTGATGTAAAGTCATCCTTTCCAGGAAAACAAAGGTAGAGTCTACTGCAAAGAAAAGATGCTTAGCTGGTGGGTGTTAGGTTTAGAAGTCATGAAAATAGTATCCGTTTAACTTCTAAAAATTCTAGGCTTTATTCTCCTCCCTGTGGTAATCATAACCATGTAAGTTAGGCTTTCTCATAATTAAATATCACCTAAAATATAAAAATCCATTAATAAGCTAACAATTGTCTATGTTGTGTTTCTGGAGATTCTTAACCATCAGTTTTCTACTTTCTTTTAAATGGTGAATTGCTTACAACATAAATCACTGCATTTCAGTAACAAAGAAAGGAAAAGCACACCTATGCAAGTGACTAAAACTCTCTATACTAATGTCAGAAAAATTATTTTGGTTCTTTAGGAAAAATAGTTAATTTTCATAGTTATAATCCAGTAACTACATGATGTAAACATTCCACAAGAAAGTTCTTTTGCTTTTTAAAAATCATGAAAGCATATAATTTATAAGATAAACCTGCTGAGACACTTTCCTATTAATAGCAGCACAAGGAAAATTTTCTAGTGGAAAAAATTTTTGCTATCTACATAACTTTATAACAGAAATGAAATCTAGTATTTCCTGCTACAGTGCATATAGAAGAAATATATAATATTACATAATCTTCAGATGCCATAATTAAAGAAAGCCAAAGATCTCAAAGGGAATTCCACAGTCTGTAGCTCTCAAACAAGACAATATGCTAGTATTTTGTACGATTGTTTCCACTTTCAGTAGCCTTAAAGGCAAAATGTTACTTCGTCCTTCTACACCTTCCTTCCTTCCTTTCTTTCTTTCTTTCTTTCTTTCTTTCTTTCTATTTATACTGTAAACCAATTTTCTAATGAGTCATAGCCAATAGAATTGGGTCAAAGTGATGTATAGCACTTTCAATTGTAAAAGTAATTTTATGTTTTCCTTTTTTATCACTGAAAGAACAATTAGGAGCCTAGAGAAGGGGAACATTATACAATAGAAAATTATTTTTTTTCTTTAATCTTTATTGGTACATTACATATACACATCATGATTGCACTCCACAATTAAAATTTGTACCAGTATATGACACAACTTAATTCTCATTTTTTCCCATGATCCTACCCACCCTACCACCCCCACCCCCTATATACATAAACTTTGTTACCTTTCTTTTTTGTCATAATCTTACTATTTTCCCCTTTCATTCCATTTTTCTTTGAGTATCTTCTGTTTCACAATATATAACATACATTCTAGAACTCCTTTACATCTTTATTTTCTAATACCAGAGAAAAGATGTGATATTTACACATCTGTGACCTATTTACTTCACTTATGAGCATGTCCTCAAAGTACGTTCATATAAGTATAAATGATTCAAACTTATCATTTTTTATAACAGAGTAATACTCTATTCTGTAAAGAAACACAGCTTTTTTATCCAGGCTCCAGTTGAAGGACATTTTGGTTGTTTCCAAGATTTAGCAATCACAAACTGAGGTGCTATAAACATGGGTGCACAAAGTAATTTTATGTTTTCCTCTTTTATCACTGAATGAACAACTAGGAGCCCAGAGAAGGGGAACATTATGCAATAGAAAATTCTTTTTTTTAAAAGACCGAGGGAAGTCTTGAGTTTGGAACACAACTTATTGATCTTTGATATGATTGAATAGATACAGATGGTAGATACAGATATAGACAGATACATTTCTGGGCTAAACGAATGATATTATTCAGCTAATATCACTTTCTTGCCTAAAAGAAAATTACATAGGCTGGGGATTGAGCTCAGTGGTTCCGGTGCCTGTCTTGCAAGCGCAAGGACCTGGGTTCAATCCCTGGTAACCACATACCATACTGGGCATGGAGACTCATACCCAGCAGCAATCAGTACCACATATCACAGTGCCGGGCGTGGTGGCTCACGTCTGTAATCCCAGCACTCAGGAGGCAGAGGCAGGAGGATTGCTGTGATGTGAGTTGGAGGCTGAGCTCAGGGCCAGCCTGAACTACAAAGCAAGACCCTGTCTCAAAAAAAAAAAAAAATTACATAAAAGTGAAGTACTGTCATAGCAAACAACTAAAGCTGATTTATATCCCAGGCAGTAGGAATTGAGAAAATAAGAGACTAGAATGTGGCCCATCAAGAATAAAGTGAAGACTCAACAAGGCTAGTTTAGTGGAGCTCAGAAAAGAGCCACTGAGAGAGAGCTAAAAAGGAGAGCCCACGCGGCGCAGACTTAGCTCTGCACAGAACAGATCCCTGGGACAGAGCTGATGTCCACCAGACTCACACAGGCACATTTGCCTTTCAAACACTGGATAAAGTAGCTGCCCTGTGGTCAGTGCTCCTGCATGAACTGTGGACTGGGCCGGGGAAGGGGGCCACCAGACTTAGGCCAGAGAGCAGATATGCAGGCAACAGGCAGCGTACCTGAGCTGGCACCGCTTGGGAGCACCCCTACACCCTGGCAGATGACTGGCTTATTCACCGGCACGTACGCACTTGCACGCTCCCGTGTCGGTGTTCGGCACTTGCTGATACAGACGTTTGGCCCAGAGTCGCCACCGAACCACAGGCAAGCGCACACAGGAACACGCGCACTAACTCTGCAGCGAACAGGTCT
Organism: Petromus typicus; assembly: GCA_004026965.1. Taxonomy (NCBI): domain Eukaryota; kingdom Metazoa; phylum Chordata; class Mammalia; order Rodentia; family Petromuridae; genus Petromus; species Petromus typicus. The sequence continues at coordinate 682 of PVIR01042948.1, read as the reverse complement.
GCCTAGTCAGAGGCAGTGTGAGCAGACAGCCTAGCACAAGTCTTGCACGTCTTTGTGGCTTCGCAGGCGCAGTCTTGACCACAGAGTCAGCGCTCTTCATGCTCAGCACAGTGTGCCATCCTAGGCACCAGAGCTTACACCTGTCTGCAGAGAACACAGGGTCACCTGCAAAGCAGAGTTGTGACGACTTGTGAACTTTGGGGCATAAAGCTAAAGAGGAGTTGCAACCACAGTTCCCTGGTAGGATCTCTTCCGGTGCTCACTGAGGGTTAGGGACCCTGCCCACGCTGCGGCAGAGTGGCAGGGATGGCAGACTCCAGCAGGTGGGCATGTGCCTCCCAAGGAAACTGAAGACTTAGGGGTGAGAATTCTGCTTACAAGCCAGTTACCGCCATCTCCCAGGCTTTGCACCAAAGAGCTTACCTGGCCATCATTTCTACATTCCTGTGTTGGAGTGCTTAAACAGACACAGTCAGTAATCTTCAGAGTTTTGGCTTTGTGTGTGTCTATGTGTTGTATTGTTTGGTTTGGTTTGGCATTGTTTGCTTATATTATTTTTGTTTTTTTCTGTTTTGTTTTTCATTTATTTGGTTTTCCTTTTTGTTTATTTTTTCTCATATTTGTTTTGGCTTAGTTGGTGACTAAATTCTCTCCCTCTTTTCATCTCCCAACTAATTTCTTC
>PVIR01042947.1:0-11963 GCA_004026965.1 Petromus typicus | reverse complement strand
AAATTACTGTTCCATAAAAAATGTTTTAGGGCCGGGGAGTTAGCTCAGTGGTTCCGGCGCCTGTCTTGCAAGCGCAAGGACCTGGGTTCAAATCCCGGTAACCACATACCATACTGGGCGTGGAGACTCACACCCAGCAGCAACCAGTACCACATACCACAGTGCTGGGCGTGGTGGCTCACGCCTGTCATCCCAGCACTTGGGAGGCAGAGGCAGGAGGATTGCTGTGATGTGAGTTGGAGGCTGAGCTCAGGGCCAGCCTGCACTACAAAGTGAGATCCTGTCTCAAAAAAAAAAGTTTTAAATGAATGCTGCTCAGAAGTTGGATCAGATAAGGTTGGAAATGTTCTATATAAACAGTCTTTTTTTTTCTTTTTTTTTGAGACAGGATCTTGCTTTGTAGTTCAGGCTGGCCCATAAAAAATGTTTTAAATGAATGCTGCTAAGAAGTTGAATTGGATAAGGTTGGAAATGTTCTATGCAAGCAGGGTTTTTTGTTTTTTGAGACAGGGTCTCACTTTGTAGTCCAGGCTGGCTCTGAGCTCAGCCTCCAACTCACATCACAGCAATCCTCCTGCCTCTGCCTCCCAAGTGCTGGGATTACAGGCATGAGCCACCACACCCAGCACTGTGGTGTGAGGTACTGATTGCTGCTGGGTGTGAGTCTCCACACCCAGTATTGTATGTGGTTACCGGGGAATCGAACCCGGGTCCTTGAGCTTGCAAGACAGGCCCCAGAACCACTGAGCTAAATCCCCGGCCCCTATATAAGCAGTTTAAATGGAGCACTGAGAATGGGATTCAGAGAAAACAGACTGAGGAGAACCTTGGGGTAAGAAATGAGAGAAAAGAAGAGAGTCTGGCATATTGGCACACATCTATCATCCCCTTTTCTTGGGAAGACTCATAAGGTAGGAATATCATGAATTCAAGACCACCTGAGCAATATAGCAAGATCTTCTCTGAGATGAGAGGAAAGTTGGTAGGGAGTAAAACAGCTGTTGTGAGAAGTTATCCTAGAAGAGAAGCATGAAGCTGATGGTATCTGGAGGAGAATAAGTAAGATCAAGGGGACAAGTCTTTCATATGACAATAATGGATATAATTGAGCCCACATGGCAGGACTGACCTTTACAGGAAGGGACATATCCCCATTGGCAAAGGTAGCTATGAATAACTCAGGCTGGTTATATCATTGATGGCAGAGGTGAGAGTGGAAAAGGTTAAGTCCTAACATGGTTGTTGACATGAAAACTGGAACTAGAGAGGGTATGGAAAGAGAATTGAGGGATGACTGGAGGCCTGCTTGTCTCCAGGAGAGACATTGCTGTGCTTGGGATTCTAGCAAAAAAGTGTTTGAGCAAGCAAGATATGGGAAGAGAAAGGAGTACCCAGCAGTTTAGTATTTAAGGGTCTAATAATCTCTGTTTCAATTAAGAATAATTTTATTCACTGTGCCATGAAGTCATTTAGGTTTATGATAGAGAAATTGCTTTTTAAATCCAGCATGGTAGTATATGCATTTAATTTCAGCATTCAGGAGACAGAATCATGAGTTCAGGGCCAGCCCAGCCAGTTTAGGAAAATCTTGTCTCAAAGAAAAAGCGAACTTTCCTTCTTCCATCCTGTAGCCTGCCTTTTAAAAAATATTATAATAAAAAATGTTAATGAAATTTTGTTAGTTATATATACTAGCTACATAATATGTTATATGGGGCCCAAGGCAACTCCCTTTCACTCAACATGGTGGGCTCCAGGTTGAAAACACCTGAGATGAACCCCATTGAGCCTGGGAGAATATAGTACAGTATTGGTCTGTACACCCAACTTGTCATCATGATTGGATGTGTTTGTGCATCCAAGTGTTGCTGTGTGTGTACTAAGCTGCCTCCCCAGCCCTTTTTCTTTTTTTCTTTTTCTTTTTTTTTTTTTTTTTTTTTTGAGACAAGATCTCACTTTGTAGTTCAGGCTGGCCCTGAGCTCAGCCTCAAACTCACATCACAGCAATTCTCCTGCCTTTGCTTCCTGAGTTCTGGGATGACAGATGTGAGCCACCATGCCCAGCACTGTGGTATATAGTACTGACTCCTGGTGGGCGTGAGTCTCCAAGCCTAGTATTGTTGTATGTGGTTACCAGGGATTGAACCTGGGGCCCTTTTGCTTGCAAGACAGGTTCCAGAACCACTGAGCTAAATCCCCAGCCCCCTTTTTATTTTTTTTTTTTGAGACAAGGTCTCCCTGAGTTTCTCCAGCTGCCTCAAACTTACATTCCTCCTGCATTAAGCTTTCAGAGTAGCTGGAATTTTAAATGTGCATCACCACACCTAGCTCTTGTAGTACTTTTATGTGCCAAATGTTGTTTGGCCCAGAGGAGATAGCAATGAATAAAACAGTCCCTGCCTTCAGAGAACTTTTATTCTAACTCACAGAATCAAAGTAAGCAAATGTATGACATCTCTGTTCATGTCACTGACCATGTATTCGTTCCTCCCTTCATCCTCTGCCCTATAACTCTGTGATGACTGGGGGAGGTGGGCTTGTGCTCTTCCATCTGCAGAAGCACTGAATAAGCCCTTCTGCCTCATCAGGCTGCTTACCTGTACAGATGACTTGAGCCCTTCATTGTATAGCACAGTGATGACTTCTTCTCTTCTCTTGGTTTCAGATGAGACTTCAATTATTGCAGTAATAGTAGCCCTGTCCTCTCTGCTAGTAATTGTATTTATCATCATAGTTCTGTACATGTTAAGGTAAGTGCTAATGTTTCTACATTCTCTTGGACTATTGCAGTGCCCTAGTATCTCAGTAAGTGCACAGAGTACAGAAATAAAAGGATAAGGGTTAGTCAGGTAGCACAGTAGTGCTAAGGTTAAAATTTTATTTAGAAATAGTTTAAAACTTTTACATAGTCTTTTGCTTCCGTGTATCCAAATCCAGTCTTCCAACTCTAGTTAACCCTAAACGTAGAATGGTGTCTTGGACATATGGTGAAAAAGCTAGTCTGTGTTGTTAGTGACAAGATCTTATTTTAAGATCTTCACCTGTACCCCTGTGGAATAACCTCCCAAAAGACACCAGTAAGTTTACGTGCTCAGCAAAAACCTACTGGAGAACTGGGAATTATAGTTCAATGTCTCAGACAGTAGGGCAGAATCAAGGAAAAGGAACTAAGGAAGAACATTTGTTCTCCTCTTGCTAAAGTTAGTGTTTTGACTACCTGGATTTAACTTTGATTTATCTTTAACTTAACCTGTTCCTTTCTTCTTCATGAGAGTAGAGAGGGAGACCTTTTGTCACCTTTATAATTTGCATATGTCTCTGTCGTTTCATAGGAGTCTGGACCTATATTCTTCCTGAGGTTCCCAGGCTACATAGGGAAGCACAAGGTTTTGTTTTTATAGGTCTTCCTGTCTCGCCCACTATATCCACTCGCTGTTTTTCCTGTTCGTGTAGCTATATTTTCTTGTAGGTTCTGGAATGGGAGCTGCCCAGAAGAGCCAAATAAGCCAGAATAGACTGGTGGCATTACTTGGGTTGGCCTTTAGGATGCCAAGGTGAACCAGGAGCACAGCAGGACTAAAAAACCAATGACTGGACCCTCTTGCCTCTGTGCTTAGTTTTTCATTTTGAACATTTTTTCATTAGGTTTAAGAAATACAAGCAAGCTGGGAGCCATTCTAATTCTTTTCGCTTATCGAACGGCCGCACTGAGGATGTGGGTAAGGCATGGGATACATTCATGGGGAGGAAAATCAATACATTAGAGCTATCCACATCCTTTTAAAAGAATATGACTATTAAAAAACAAAAAACTTGAAGAGACAACTTTGCTTCTTAGAGGCTTGACCCATAGGATAGAATCCTCATGTTAGTCTCCAAAGAAAGAGCTGCATCGAGATTACCTGCCTGACTTTCACCTTTGTGTACTACAGAGCCCCAGAGCGTGCCACTTCTGGCCAGGTCCCCAAGCACTAACAGAAAGTACCCACCCCTGCCTGTGGACAAGCTGGAAGAAGAGATTAACCGGAGAATGGCCGATGACAATAAGCTCTTCAGAGAAGAATTTAATGTGAGTTCTTCTTTTAAGGCTTACTTATAAACAGGGAAGAAGGCAGATCTATAGCTGTGCCTTTTGTGTCATAAGGTAGAAAGCAGGTTGCCGCTAGTTAAGAGTTGAAATGTTGTTTATCAAGTTCATCTGACTCTTCCTGTGTAATCAGGAACAGGAAATAATAAAGGTTTTGCTTTGCCTCCCTCATCAATCCATCTGTCTGTTCATCCATTCAGTCTTGCATTTGCTACTTCATTTGTTTAATAAACACTTATTAGGCATCCAGTATGTTCCAGGTAAAATGCTGGGTGGCAGCAACTTGATCAGGAGCAAAAATGAATCCCATCCCTGTTCTTAATGAGTTCACTGCCCAGTAAGGAAACTCCCACAAGAACAGAAGTAACTAAACTCAAAACAAAATACAGGATGTGACGGACTGGTGCAAGCCATAGGAGCTCATACTAAGAAATGGCCTTTGGGGCCGGGGATATAGCTCAGTGGTTCCGGCGCCTGTTTTACAAGCGCAAGGACCCGTGGAGACTCACCCCAGCAGCAATCATTACCACATACCACAGTGCCGGGCGTGGTGGCTCACGCCTGTAATCCCAGCACTCGGGAGGCAGAGGCAGGATGATTGCTGTGATGTGAGTTCGAGGTTGAGCTCAGGGCCAGCCTGAACTACAAAGCGAGACCCTGTCTCAAAAAACCGAAAAAAAAAAGAAATGGCCTTTTAGAATCTAGGGCCAGGGACCCCCATTATCTAATTTAAACATGTAAATAGATCAATGTAGAAAATGGGGACTATGCTGAATTTTTTTTGTAACTCTTTAAGGAAGTAGAACTTGTATATACCACCAGTTAGTGATCTCAGCCTACTAGTTTTGATCCTAGTCAAATGAGCATTGCTGGATCCCTGGAAGGTGGTAGTGGATCCCAAGATATATGATAGGCAAGATGGATTTTGTGTTGATAATACATACAGCCCACATGCTTCTGAGCTCATCAGACCCACAGTGGGATAGCAAAGGAAAGACTTACCAGCATTTCCCAGGTTCTAAGCAGTGCATGCTACCTAGTAAGCATTCAAATGGATAAATATTTCCTGTCTTTTCTTCACATTATTCACTACCTGGGGATCAGTTAGATTCTGACCTCCTGTGAGACAGCAAGTGGTAACTTGCTTGAAGATCTATTCACTTATAGAATTTCAGAGCTATCACTTATGTATATTACCTCACAGCAGTCTACTTCAGCATGGCCAACATAACCTGTGTACAAAGAATAATGTGTGTGTGAGGCTGGGCTTCTTTTCTTCCTAGTGAGTTACTGACATTCTGAAGAAATCAGAAGTGTCTGTCAAAGGAGTGGATTGCATGGCAACCTATGCATACCTTTTCCAGAGATAGTGGAATCTGCCAGGAATGTCCAAATTTGTATTTACTGTCTCAAAAAAAACTCAACTCTGTCTTATTGGACCACCTATTGCCTAATTGGGGAAGTTGAAGTCATTTGGATACCAAATGCCCTGTGGACAGGTTTTTAGTCTTCACTCTAGAATCCAACTTTAAGGTATAAGCATAGTGTTACTGACATGATCATGGTGTTGTCCTCATATCATGAGGGTTTTCATGATTTTCCTGCTTAGCCTTACTGTGGTTGTTTTCAAAACCCACAGGCTGTACCACAGCCAGTTCTCCCTGGCCTAGATTGGTGGACAAGCCTTTTCTTTTCTGATCTCTCAATAAATGGGTCAGAGCAGAATACTAGCAAGTGGTATATGCTGTCTCCAAAACACAAAATGACCCAGCAAATTGCTCCTCCCCCTTAGCATGAGAGGAGGGGTGGAGCAGGGAACAGCAGTTTATCCTTTACTTTGAAGATTTTCTGGCATGCTGCACACCTTTGACCTTCAGAAAACTTGTTTGAAATGACAAGCGCTATTATTTTATAGCTAGCATATGTATCTAGGGTACGTAATTCCTGATCTTCAAGTTCTGTAAGCTTGATGTCATAAGCATAGTTGTGACGTCCTATGAAATAATGAGACAAAGCCTTAATGAACCAGATCACAACACAGAGAGGTTGATTTGTCCATGAGGCAGCTCCTTTCACAAGAGGAAAACTACTGCAAGTGGTTTGTGTAGTATAAAAAGAGTATATACTTGACTCCGTACTAGGAATATTCTAGGTACCAAGAATTACGTGTAAATGTATGGAAGAAGAATTACTGGGAAAGCAACTATATGTCTGCAGGTCCTTCTGATTCACTTTGCTGTAATCCACTGAGTTTCGTTTGTATTAATGTGTTTATTGGCCTGCAAGGGAGATAACAGGAAATTTAATAAATTTAATAGTTATTGAATTCAAGAAATGTCAGTGGAGTATCTTATTGTTCCACAGGTCTCCCTCTATTGCCTACGTTGGCCTCAAACTCGTAGACTCAAGAGACTCTCCAGCTTGAGCCTCTTTAATGTCTGGGACTACAGGAGTATCCCAACATACCCAGCTGTTCTACAGTTTTTAAGTCTTCTGTAGCCCTTGAGTTCTGCACTATTCAGCTAGAGACTTCACATTTTGATAAAGAGAGATCACTCCTCCAGGCATTTGCATTTCCTCTATCACAATCTTTATTCAGTGTATTAGAGGAGCAGTGTGGATATTCTACTTAATAAATACCTCTTAATGTGAGGATGGTTCACTCCAAAACTTCCAACTCCTTCCAAAACTGGCCTACAAAGGATCCATTCTGACATATAATGGTGCCTTGGGTTCCCAAGAACAAGCTAGTTTAAGAATAGAGCCCAGGTGGGGGCTGGGGAGTTAGCTCAGTGGTTCCGGCGCCTGTCTTGCAAGTGCAAGGACCAGGACCTGGGTTCGATTCCCCGGTAACCACATACCATACTGGGTGTGGAGACTTACGCCCAGCAGCAATCAATCAGTACCACATACCACAGTGCCGGGTGTGGTGGCTCACGCCTGTAATCCTAGCACTAGGGAGGCAGAGGCAGGAGGATTGCTGTGATAGGAGTTTGAGGCTGAGCTCAGGGCCAGGCTGAACCACAAAGCGAGACCCTGTCTCAAAAAACCTTAAAAAAAAAAAAACAAAGCCCAGTAAACCTCAGTGCATTTCCCTTTACCCAGTACCTGGTTACCATAGTAAATGGTAAATTTCAGATTGTTGCAGAAAGAAGAGAAAAGTTTATGGTATGTGAATATATATATATGGTAAAGCATGATTCTTCTTCACAAGTGCCTGGCTTTCCTATTGCTGCAGAGTTCTGGATCAGTAAAAGAATACAGGCCTGGGAATTAAATGAGAGGGACCCTTTATGAAGCATGTTAGTCTTTTGGATCCACTTAAGTAAGCTGCTTCAGCTGCCTTGTGTTTCCATCATAGTGAAAGATGTTAATGCATTCCGCACAAGTGTAGCCCTCCAGCAAGACACATGTTCTAGATTCTACTCAAGACATAATGAAATTATCTGTAGAAAGGTGGACCTGGTAAGAGGTCATGTAATATTGTAATCTTGTCTACTTTGTGCCAAGAGTTTTCTGGCTTAAAAACAAAAAATCAGCTTAATTAAATGAAGCAAAAAAACAAAACAAATAACTATCTATTGGGAAGAACTGAGAAAATGGAAAAATGCGAATGAGCCTGCCTTGATAGCTTTGGGATTCTCTTAGGGAAGGAAGCCCCTGCTTTTGCCAGTTTTCAAAATCCTGGGAAAGAGAATATGATTGGCCCAGTGTAGGTGTTTTAGTCATTTTTATCATTGTTGAAACACAATGCCACATTGTCCAATGCCCACAACTTAAAGGAGAGTTTTATTTTAGCTCACAGTTTGTAAAGGCATCAGTCCATAGTCTAGTGGCTCTAAGGCAAAACAGCATGGCAGAAGAACATAGGAAAAAAATTTCTGCCTATATCATGGCATCCAGAAAGTAGAGGGAATGAAGGGAGGATAAGGAAAGGGAGATAGACACACCTTTCCATATCACACCCATAGTGACCCACTTCTTCTGACCAGACCCATCTAACAGCAAATCAACTATACCCTCTAATAGTCCAATCACCTCTCAAAAGCCCCCCTATACATGGGGCTTTGGGGAGATGTGTAAGTATAAACCATAACAGTAGGGCAGGTGTGACTATCAACCTGAGGAGAGAGCAGAAGGAATAGTACAGGGAAAACATACCAACTTTTCTCATTTTTACTATCATAATATTTTTTAAATCGTCAGGTGGAGAAAGCCTTCTTAAGCAAAATACATGATTTAAGTACCAGAATGAGAAAGAAAGTTAATACATTAAAATGTTAAATAATCTTCAAGTATCCAATTTAAAAATGTTTTCTTAATTCACACATACAAGTTATATGTATTTGTGGGATATAATGTGATAATATAAATTCTTACAGTGTGAAAGGCTCAAATCAGGTTAATGAGCATTTTTGGTACTGGGAGCCTTCAAGCTCCTTTTTAAGGTCCTTTTTGCTAGTTATTTTGATATATATAATAAATTGTTATAAATAATAAAAAAAAAGAATTTTTTAAATGTTAAACATCTGTATGGCAAATATCATAAAGAACTGGCCTACTGAGAGAATCCTTATGTCAAGTTTCCACAATTTTTATAAAGAGATTTTACAAACCTGTGAGAAAAGATAAATAATCTAATGGAAAATTGGCAGTTTACAGAAGAAATATAAATGGTCTATAAACATGAAAAGATCAGGGGCTGGGGATTTAGCTCACTGGTACCACTCCTACCTTATAAGCTCAAGGTAGGAGTTCAATCCCCAGTACCACCAAAAAAAAAAAAAAAAAGGAAAAGATCAGGGCTGAATATGGTAGTCCAGGCCTCCAAGTACTCAGGAGACCGAGGCAGGAAGATCCCAAGTTGAAAGCCAAGCTGGACAACTTAGGAAGACCTTCTCTTGAAATGAAAAAATTTTAATAAAAGAGCTGAGAGCAAGGTACATGACTGTAATCTCAGCATTGAGGCAGGAGAATCTAAGTTCAAACCCAGCCTGAATAACTTAATGAGACTCTCTTGAAATTTTAAAAGAGGATTGGAGGTTTTAGGGATGTAGCTCACCACAAAGGCTTCGAATAGAACACTTGCATAGCATGGATTAGGTACATAGCACCACTTAAAGAAAAGGGAAAGAGGATCAACTATATCTAGTAATCTAGTAAGTACATTTTAAAACAAAATTATTTGGACCGTATCAGATTTGGAGATTTTTAAAAATCAGTATTAAGTATGAGTAACAATAGGGGATTATAGATACCTTAATACAGAGGTAAAGAGAATTTAAATTGGCTTAGCGGAAAGGATGATTTGGCAGTGTCAGCAACAAGTTAAATGCTTACAACTGTCTGAACTGGCTACTTGTAGTTGCTTTGTTTTTAGGGGGGTTTTTTTGAGACAGGTTCTCGCTTTGTAGTTCAGGCTGGCCCAGAGCTCAGCCTCAAACTCACATCACAGCAATCCTCCTGCCGCTGCCTCCTGAGTGCTGGGATTACAAGCGTGAGCCACCACGCCTGGCATTGTGGTATGTGGTACTGGTTGCTGCTGGGTGTGAGTCTCCATGCCCAGTATTGTATGTGGTTACCAGGGGAATCGAACCCAGGTCCTTGCGCTTGCAAGACAGGCACCAGAACCACTGAGCTAAATCCCCGGCCCTGTTGCTTTGTTTTTGTGTTGTTTTGGTGGTACTGGGGTTCGAACTCAGGCCTTGTGTTTCTAAGGTAGGCGTGGTCTGAACAAGCTTATAAAACTCTCTTTAACAGAACTTTTATATGTGCAGACATGTACAGTGGTACCTCAGTTCACAAACTTAATTTGTTCTACAGTTTTGGAAAAGATGGCCACGTTTGTGTTTGGAAAAAGTGGCTACGGGCCGGGGAGTTAGCTCAGTGGTTCCAGCGCCTGTCTTGCAAGCGCAAGGACCCGGGTTCGATTCCCTGGTAACCACATAACAATACTGGGTGTGGAGACCCACACCCAGCAGCAACCAGTACCACATAACACAGTGCCGGGCGTGGTGGCTCACGCCTGTAATCCCAGCACTCGGGAGGCAGAGGCAGGAGGATTGTGATGTGAGTTTGAGGCTGAGCTCAGGGCCAGCCTGAACCACAAAGCGAGACCCTGTCTCCAAAAACCTAAAAAAAAAAAATAGTGGCTGCGGTCACATTTGTCACCAAGATACAGAGTTTGCAAACAAAAACAATTTGGCTAAATGCTTCTGTTTTTGTTTTTGGTACTAGGGTTTGCACTCTGGACACTGATCTTGCAAGGCAGGGAGTTAAATCCCTGGCCCCTGAATACTTCTGTTTTGAACCAAATTGTTTGCAAACAAAAGCATCCATGAACCAAGTTACCACATTACCAAGTTAATGTACTGTGTTTGTACATTACAAGCTGAGCATGGTGCTGGCACATGCCTGTAATGCCAGAGTCCAGAGACTGAAGCAGGAGGATTGCAGTTTGAAGCCAGCCTGGGCTACATAGTGAGTTCAAGGCCAGCCTGAACTGCATAGTGAAACTGCATCTCAAAAAAATCAAAAATAAAGGTGTACACTAGTGTTTTTATATGACAATATCAAATAAAATAAAAAATTGCTACCAGATAGTAGAATGGGTAATTTCGTATATCCATTATGAAATTCTATACTGTTATTAAAATAAATATATTAGTTGGGCATGAGGGCACACACCTGTAATCTTAGCACTCTGGGAGGCTACAGTTGGGAGGATCACAAGTTCAAGCCCAGCCTGGGAAACTTAGTGACTTGACAATACTCTGCCAATAAAAGGCCTGGGAATGTAGCTCAGTACAAAAGCTCTTGGTTCAGGGCCGGAGATTTAGCTCAGTGGTTGCGGCGCCTGTCTTGGCAAGTGCAAGGACCCAGGTTCGATCCTTGGTTAACCACATATAATACTGGGCATGGAGACTCACGCCCAGCAGCAACCAGTACCACATATCACAGTGCCAGGTGTGGTGGCTCATGCCTGTAATCCCAGCACTTGGGAGGCAGAGGCAGGAGGATTGCTGTGATGTGAGTTTGAGGCTGAGCTCAGGGCCAGCCTGAACTACAAAGTGAAACCCTGTCTCAAAAAACCTAAAAAAAAAAAAAAAAAAAGCTCTTGGTTCAATCCCCAATACTATAAAAAATTTTAAAAGGTCATGACATAGATATTATGACATGCAGTGATATGTGCATACTTATGCTTATAGCTGCACAATTCATGATAGTTAAACTGGAACAACCTGTATGTCTGTAAACGGATGGATAAATGAGATATTTATATATCATGGAAATACTACTGTGCTATGAAAATGGATAAATTTGAATCATTTGTAAGAAATCAGATGCACTTTGAATCTGTTAAGTGAAATAAATCTCACACACAAGCTTAAAAATTGGATGATTTATATAAGAAACCCTAAGTATAAATAAATCAAAACACAAAATAAAATATATAAATAATAGGAAATAGGAAAATAGATATTTGACAAATGCGAAGGGAACTAAGAAAGAGAGGAGAAGGAAGGGAAGGGGTTATAAAAAGAATTAAATTGTGGGCTGAGGATTTAGTTCAGTGGTTCCAGCACCTGCCTTCCAAGGGCAAGGTCCCAGATTAGATCCATAACCATATACAAGAATGTTGGGCTTGGGGCCGGGGAGTTAGCTCAGTGGTTCCGGTGCCTGTCTTGCAAGCGCAAGGGCCCGGGTTCAATTCCCCGGTAACCACATAACAATACTGGGTGTGGAGACCCACACCCAGCAGCAACCAGTACCACATACCACAGTGCCGGGCGTGGTGGCTCATGCCTGTAATCCCAGCACTCGGGAGGCAGAGGCAGGAGGATTGCTGTGATGTGAGTCTGAGGCTGAGCTCAGG
>PVIR01042946.1:0-11985 GCA_004026965.1 Petromus typicus | reverse complement strand
GTGGAGACCCACACCCAGCAGCAACCAGTACCACATACCACAGTGCCGGGTGTGGTGGCTCACGCCTGTAATCCCAGCACTCGGGAGGCAGAGGCAGGAGGATTGTGATGTGAGTTTGAGGCTGAGCTCAGGGCCAGCCTGAACCACAAAAGCGAGACCCTGTCTCAAAAAACCTAAAAAAAAAAAAAAAAAAAAAAAATGCTGACTGTGAAAGATAAGATGTAGCCACAAGAAGATGAACTAAGTATTTAATCAATTTGTAAGATTTGGATAGCACCTAAATTCACTTTATTTAAATTAATAATACTAATAATAATCTTCTCTTTAACCTCTTGGGCTAGTGAAAGATTAAATCCAGGGCCTCATCAGGGATATAGCCTTACTATTAAAATCAAAACACTGTTGTAAGACTCTTAATTAGACCTTTGAAATAATTAATGATGCTACATATAGACCTTCTATTAGAAAAAAATAATTTGAGGAATACTAAGACATTCTTTGTAATAGCATCATAGGCTCCCAAAACAGTAATAAATCTAGAAAAAGATAAAGTGTATCTCAAAAAAAATTATGGGTATGTATTTTGTCCAGCAGAGTAGTATTGAAATTTTGTGTATGCATATATATATGCATATATATATGTAAATGTATATATAATATAGAATATATGAAATATATACACAATATATAATATATACACATATTTATGTGTATATGTACATATAATATATACACACATATATACATATACATAAATGTGTGTGTGTGTATATATATATATATATATATACACTATATATATATTAATCAGAAAAGACTTGAGCCTTTAATATTTTTGAATCAGGCTAATATATTATTGAGAACACATATTTGTAAATACCTTCTTCAGAATGAAACTAACAGAACACAAAAGTAATAGTTCAGAGAGTAAAGGTGAATGCTGCAATGCACAGGGGAGCTGCTTCCAGGGGTATAATTGCATGTGGCTTCAGAACGTTACCCATTCCTGTATGGAGTCCTGGCTACATCTGCACAGCAAGAATTGGTGCTTGCTGCTGCTATGTTTCTCCTTTTTTTTTTTTTTCCTTTCTGGGAGAAAATGTTTATATAATTACATAGCTCCCATAATCACCACTCAGTGTTGCTCATGTAGGTGGCCAATAAATTGTTACTGGCTTTTATTTAGATCAAAGTAATCCTGCTGTAGTGTGTGTGTTGTGGCTCCCCTGAAATCCCAGTGTGGAAGCAGGAGGATCTGAAAGTGAAGCCTGGGCTTGGAAACTCAACAACTCCATGATGAAATGTCTCAAAACATAATGCAGAAAAAAGAAGGGATGTAGCTCTGTGGGATGGCTATGTTTAGTCTTCTACATTCTCCCTTTGCACAGACACCCAACATTAATATCTAATCATAGCTCCTAAGATTCTTTTGAGATACCAAGTTGCAAAACAGCATATTTTGCATATGTGAAAGATTGTGCCAAATTATGACAAGAACGGAACATTATATGCAGATCAGATTAATGGAAATAAGCTTCCTTATGTCATTAGTCTTTGTAGACTCTGACCTTTGCTTTTTCACTTGCTTTGCCTAATAAGATTGTAGAAATTTTAGTGAAAGCAGAGGATTTAAAATAACTTCATTGTTTCTGCTTCTTCCCCTACTGCTCTCTCTTCAGCATGAGAATATCCCTAATTTAGACTATTCACATGTGATTCTTGTCATTCCTCTGTCACTGGGCTGTTAACCACCAACTACTACACATATGAGTGACCTGAATACAGCATAAATGATAACATGAAGACTCCTAAACTGAAATAAACATTTTATTTTAAAATTCTTTAATTTTTAAATTTCTTAGACATCAGTATTGTGTCAATAAGCAATTTGTGAAACAAGTTAGAGATTACCCATTAAGGAAAGAAAGAGACAGAGAGAACAATCTACTTTTTATCAGTTGATGTCCTTAACTTCCTTTTTCTGACCTACTGTATTTACATGGACATCTTTAATAACTGTAGGCAAACAAAGAAGAATTTTGTCTGGATTTTGTGAAAAGAACAGATTTAGCTCATTAAACAATGATGCAATAATATTAAATCTGATTTATAAATCCAGATTTCATACTTCTACCTCTCCTATGTGATTTACAATCCCTTTGCCTAAAGTTAGGTTATAGCTCCCACATCATCTTTTTGAGCTTTAGTATTCTCTTTTAGTAAGTGACCATGATAGTATATAACTTCAAGGACTGTCCTTAAATGTAACAACTAAATATGTAGAGTATTTTATGTATAGTAGGACAAATCAATTATTAATTCATTCTCAGATTACTGTTTTGAAAACTTGAGGGCAAAAGATATTCATAGGTAAAGCTATTTTACATTTGAAGAATCATCACAGGAAACTGCTTCCCTCACCCAGAGCTCAACTTACTTATTTTAAGGGTGCATCATATTTGCATGGATTTCAAGATTGAGCTCTATTCTTGAATGCAAGTTGGGGGAGAAAACATAGACTCTTACAAATGCTGTATCTGACTGTCTATAAACAAGGTAATGATGGTCAAGTTATTTAACCTCTTTTAGCTGCAGTTTCTACATTTATATGTTTGGTTTTGGAGATTGGAATAGTCAATATAAAGCTCTTAATACAAAGCAGGAAACAATGGATGGTAGGTACTATAGATAATAGTGACATTTTCATTGTTTGTAACATTTTTATTATTGTAATATTATGTGTTGAATCATCTTTCCAGCTTTTGATTTTTTTTTTGTTAGCTATGACCCAGCCTGAATTCCTTTTTGGAGTTTAGAGCATTGGAGCTCCTATTGGGAGATTGTCAAGCTTGTCATCTTCTGACTGCTAGCTTCTGTGTTTTCAAAGGCAAAATGGCATTTCGGAAGCAATGATAAGTGTACTTCTAAAATAGAACATGCACCAGGCAGTTTCCTAGGACAGAACAGTATCCTGGTGAGAGCAGCTGGGTTGGTTAGGGAAACAAATGGTCAGTCCAACTCCTGAGGATGTTCTCAAAGGCTGAGGGCAAAAGCATCCACATGAGGATTGTTCCGTGACTTTTTTTTTTTGGTTTTACTTACACAAGGTGCTTGGTACCTTTATCTTGAATGTGGAAATTTGGCTTCAAAGGTAGAGTGAACACAATTCCTTGTCAAGTTATAAGCAGTGCTATTATGATTATTTAGCAGTAACCAATTCTGCTGTTCAGGGAGAATCTAAGCATTTTGCAGAAATCCCAGAGAAGGAACATTCTGTCTTGCAGTTAACTCCTTTGTTCTTTGCTGACCTCATTACACTTTCTTTGTCAGCTTTAACTACATGCATTGTTTGGAGAAAGACATTTTCTCTGTAGACAATTATCTATTATCAATCTTTAAGAATTATTAAGGTAGTCCTCCTAAGCCCTTTCTGCTCTTTATTTGGTTTAAAAATGCTTAGAAGTTGAGAAAAAATATTTCCCTTTCAACTTCTTTCACTGTGGATCTGTGTACACAGCACTGTCCAGAGGACATGAGATGCTGAGCTGCATACGGGCATGAAATCAGGGTGTGGGCACCACTGTGTGGTTTTTTCTTCTTTCCGCAACTCTAAGATAGGTCTCCTATGGGTCGAGATCATGCATATATTTGATTGTTTTATAAAACTACCCTATAGCTTAGTACCAGACACTTATAAATACATATTAACTGATAGTTTATGAAGAACTGCGTATTATTACAAAAAACACATTTTCATCTTATACAAAAATTAAATTATATGTCTGTTGTATCCTCCAAAACAATAACATTTTCAAGTCATTATTATTACATGTCATCATAAATCTACAGACTTACGGAATTCTGAGCACTTTTATGAGGTGTTTTGCCACCTCAGTTCATTTTTATATTCTTCCTTGGCCTTTTGGCTAAGATCAAGTGCAGTCATCAGTGAACTCTCCAATCCACCTTCTAAAGTACTATAATTAGTCTCTTTAATATACTATGTTAAGAACATTGTTTATAGTGTAGAAATGTACAAATGTCGAGGCTGAAACTCAATGTCAAATACCAAAGACAGAATGCAGCCTAGTGCTGTGATGTGTGTGGCACAAGCTTCCTGAAGCCTCTGTGTTGAGCTCTTGCTTCTCAGCTTGGCGCCATTGGGAAGTAATAAGAACTTTAATAAATGGGGTCATATGTGGTCTTTGGATTACTAGATGAATGCAAGTACCTTTGACAGGTGTGATGCAGTCCCCGCCTTTTCCCTTCTGTATCTTTTTTTTTTTCTTGTTTGTGTTTGTCTGATGACTGAGCAGATTTGCTCCACCATACGCCTCTTGAGATGGCCTACTACTTTGCCACAGACACAAAAACGAGGGCGGCTGCCTCTGGACTGAAACTATCAAAACTGTAAATCAAAATTTTTTTCTTTTCATAAGTGGATTATCTCAGGTGCTTTTTTATATAAATGGAAAGCTGAAGAAAATGCCTAGATTTTTCTAACTTTAAACCTATCATTACAGACTGAAGTGTCATCTTCCTTAATTCCCAGCAAGAGATCAAACAAACAGAAGAGCTTTCCCACCCCTCATTTCAAGTCAAGTGCAAAGCTTTAGTCAGGAAAAACATTCTGAATGTACGTTTGGTAAAGTATTTTGATTTATTGTCAGATTTCTAATCATTTCTACTGTGGACTGAGAAAGTCTCTTGAGTGAGTCCTCTGTGAAAAAAAAAAGTTTTTTTCAAAATATATATAGTTGGAAAATGTGATGAGCCTTGCACTGCCCCAGAGCAATGACAATATTTATGAACTAATTGAGTGCACAAGCCTAAAGTATAGCACTCTCTCTGGCTGAGAGTATACAGATATAGGGCACATGATGTGTGTGGCAAGTCATGGGAAACAAAGATGGATATTTAGGCAGGGAGCATGTCATGAAAATGTTTCTTGGTTATGCTAAATACTTCCAAGGTTTCCTTGTAGATAATGAAAAGCCACATAATTATTATAAATTAAGAAATAGCTGCATGTACTAGAAGAATTCTTGTCTATAAAGGGAGGGACAGATGTGGATTTAACATGGAAGTATCTTTTGCCACATAACTGATAAGAAGACAATTTTAACAATTAAAGGATATAGGAAGTTTGTAATGTTTTTGCTATGCTGAATTGATAATTAGTTGGATAAAGTGGATGTTCAAAATCCAGAAAGAGATGACTGAAGGATAAACATTCAGATTAATGTGGGATAATTTGTATACTACATTAGACACTTATGTGTATTCTTGAGTGGATGGCGATTCATTCAACATGATAGATGTGAGATGAGACAAAAATGCAAGAGGAGGAAAAAGTGATTTTACATAGGTTGGGTTTGGGCTGTGTATGAGGCATGCTGAAAACATTTAAAAAGTAGATTGCAAAAGCCTAGTACTGAAATGTACTACCAGAAATGAGTTTCAGAGTCATCAATGTATAGAAAATAGGAGTCTTAGAATGAATGACATTGCTGAGGGAGCAAGGAGTCAGAAGAGTAAAAATACAAGAGGAAAACTCTGAGGAAGGGTAATGGCTAAAAGAAAGGCATTTATAATCATCTAGTTTGTGACATTTCCATAGTCAAATAGCATGTTAATACAGTATTAGGAGTATTAAAGGTAGAGGAAAGATAAAAATCAATAGATGTATCTGTGATTATGAATCATCTCAGTGTACATTTAATGTTATATAACCCGTGTACCATGAAAATAAGTGTACACAGCAAGAGGGCAAAGGTTTTCAGAAGTGGTCTACACTGTAATGCCGAAGAAAGAAATGAGAATACAAGCACATTCACTGCAATAGACCTTAGTTATTTTGCAAGATAGTTCAGTTTGAGTTACTGTTAAGAAGATAGAGAGAACATGTGGTGAAAAGTTAAAGCAGTGTTGTATCATTGATTAACTACTGTCCTCGAGATGACAGTTAAAAGGCATAGGAGCCAAGTAGGTTATAAGACAATACACAAGCGTAAGAAAAAGTGTGTGGGTAAAAATCTGGGTGAAATACCACTTTACCTAAGATGATGCTATTCTTACACAGGCTCAGACTTGTGTATTTGGAAAAATAAGGTAGGAATGAAATTTAGGCACTGAACTGATGAAAGGAAATAGTTTGAAGAACAGGAATATTTTTCTGTGTAAAATTGACTGACTCAACTATTTCATTCAGTGTTAGTCAGCTGAAAGTGTTTAAGATATTTCAGCACTACCTGGCCAAACAATGTGTTGAACTCAATTAGCCAGATAAAAGTGTGTAGAGAACTTAAAATATGCATGAAAGCTGTAGATTTAAAGTGGATTATGTTTAGTACCATATATCTAGCTGCCTGTATATCCAGCCTATGAGAAAGTTTGAGACTGGAATAGAAATTCACTTTATTTTCCTTATAGCATCCTAGCTAAAGTAAAAAAGAAAAGATAAAGGAAGAATACTCCAAGAGATGCAGCATTTCAATGTGATATAGCAAGAAAGAAAAAATGAAATCAAGTCAAGTAAAGTAATACCATAATTTACTGAGAAAATCCTGGAGAGAGTGAAAGAACCCGATGAGCACTGCTGAACCAAAATTTCATGTAGCTCCATGTTTTTGAACAGTATACGTATGGGATAGAGAAAGACGTTATAAACAAAATTTTAGCAGTATGGAAACTAGCAGAAAGAATCAACAACTGGGATCTAATCCTATTAAAAGGCTCCTGCACAACAAGAGAAACCACCAATAGGGTGAAAAGACAACCTACAATATGGAAAAAAAATTTTACCAGCTATTTCTCATACAAGGGACTATGATCTAGAGTATTAAAAAAAAAACCTTAAAAAAATCAGCTTCCCCCAATTTTAAAGACCAAGTTAAAAAAATGGGCATCTGAAAGGAACATATCTTATTCATCTTATTCAGATGAAGAAGTAAAGGGAGCTAAGAAATATATGCAAAAATTTTCAACATTGCTTGTCATTTGAGAGATGCAGATGGACACAACACTGAGATTCCATTTCACTTCACACAGAATATCTGCTATCATGAAGTCAACCAACAACAAATGCTGGCAGGGCTGTAGAGAGAAAGAAAACATTCTGCACTGTTGGTGGGAATGAAGACTGATGCAACTACTATGGGGATTCCTTAAACACCTAGGACTTGAGGTCTCCTTTGACCCAGTTATTCCCCTGCGAGGAATATACACCAAAAATTAAAAGACTCATGCCACAATGACATATGTGCACACATGTTTATAGCAGCTCAGTTTATGATAGCCCAAGTGCCTATCAACTGATTGTGAAGATGTGGTTTCTTTTAATAAAATGGAGTATCACTCTGCCTTAAAAATGATAAATTTGAATAATTTATAACTAAATGGATGTACCTTGAAGACATACACATAAGTGAAATAAATAGGTTACAGATTTGTAAATACTGTATCTTTTTTAATGAAAAACTGAAGGAATAAATGAATGCCAAAATGTATGATAGATAATGTGAAATAGGAAGAAAATGTGCAAAAGGAAAAGGAAAGGACAGGAAGGGAAAAGTAAAGAAGGAAAAGAAAAAAATTGGTAGAAAAAATGTGACTCAAGATGTGTTATATACAGGCACAAATTCTCAATGTTGAATGTGACCATAATATATGTATAAAATGTACCAGTAAAGTCAATTAAAATATTTAGCCAATAAGTACCAGTTAGAAGTCATTTGTTAAACACAAGATTATCAATTTTGAGTATTTTTAAAAAGTGAAATATAAATTTATATTTGACCAAGAACAACTACAAAAGTTACAACACAGTTCATTTGCTCATTTTTGATTGGTTTGTCTGCTTAGAGGGATTATTTTTTTATTGTTTTACATTCTAGATATTAATCTTCTATCTAGCAAGATTTTTTCCTTTCTGTAGGCTGCCTCTTCTCTCTGTTAATTCTTTTTAAATGCATCTTTTAAAATTTTATATGATCCTATTTGTTATTATTATTGATACTAATACTGGTAGTACTGCATTAATATTATTTCCTGTGATATTGAAGCCCTACTCAGGAAGTCTTTACCTGTCAGTATGGCTTCAAAACTTGCCCTATGTTATCTTTCAGTAATTTCAATGTTTCTGATTTTATGTCTAGGATTTGATTCATTTCTATTTGATTTTGCTACAGAATGATATATTGACATTTGTCCAAAGAAGGCCAGAAAATATATTTTTAAATATTCAGCATCACTGTCTATTGAAGAAATACCAATCAAACCTACATTGGAAATGTCTCATTTCAGTCAGAATGTATGTCATCAAGAATACAAAAACAGTGAGTAATAAGGATGTAGGGAAAATGGAATGCATTTACATTGTGGCTGGGAATGTAAACTAATACAGCCTTATGGAAATCCATATGGAGTATACTCAAAAAAGTAAAAATAAGAATATCATTTGATCTGGCTATGTATCTCTGTGTTACATTCACAAAAGAAATATTATTTTATATTTTAGAAATACATATATATCTATGTTCATAGCAGAACAATTTACAATAATTAACATGTAGAAACAGTCTTGATGCCAATATATATATATATTTCACTAAAAATATGTACACACAGTACAAAAAGAAGTAGAAAATATTTAAAAGGAAAGAATGTAAGGGTAAATAATAAGGGGAAAATGAATGTGGTAATAATAAAGAAAAAAGAGAACAAAGGTTGTGTGTATATATTATATAGTGGGTGGGGGTTGCAGGGCTGGGGGAAAAGGGAAAAATGATAATTAAGTAATTTCATATTCTGATACAAACTCTCAGTGTTGAATGTAATGATGGTGTGTATTCAAAATGTATCAATAAAGATTAAATTAAAAAAAGAAAGCCAGTATAAATACATTAATACTAAATTTATTGAGACATTATGAGATTAGAACAAGTTACCTTTGGCTTCTACAACCGTGAGAAGTGCTCAGAATGGTAGGGATTATTATTCAGACATTTATTGGTTTGTCAAAATACTGCTGGAGTAACCTTGATCATTGAGATTGCTGCAACATCCTCTCAGATTCTCCAAGCGAGGTAACACCATTGGTTGTAAAAACATCATTTCTTTTTCCTGAAGTGTGCATACATTTTTGGTTGAATGTATGTATGATATAAATATAAAATATATCTATGCATATAATTTAGCCATAAAAAACAAATTCATATCACAAGTAGGAAAATGGATTTTCCGGAAACCATCATGTTAAGTGAAATTACCTGGACCCAGAAGATGAAATATCACATGTTTTTTCTTATATAAGAAATTTAAAATATAAGTAACTGCACGAATAAAATAGAAAGGTGAGGAAAGTAGAAGGTAGTTCTTTAGAAGTGGAGAAGCAGATCAGTGAGAACAGGAAAAGAGAAATGTTAGAGGGAACTGAAGATGATGAAGATATGCGACATACATGTGGTAACTTCTAAAAACTCACCTTATTCTGCATTACTTACTCATTAAAACTAGTTACTTTTTATCTAAAATATATGAAGTACAAAATTATATCAAATGTAAATTTTTTTTTTTTGCTCATGGTGTATTTTTTTTCCCAGTACCAGGGGCAGAATTCAAGACCTTGCGACTGTAAGGCAGGCACAGTTCCACTGAAATATACCCCCTGCTCGGTTTATGATATTGTTGTAAGTACATATAAAATATCAGTTGTAGTGGAAGGCTAAAATAATATATAAAAATAAAAAAACAAGTAAATTTTTTCTCAGCACATTTTCTACTTTTAGTATGACCTATTACATAAATGCTGTCCATTAAAACATTTAATTTTCTATAGCACACATTATTAGTGTAAAATGTTTAACATATTACCTTGCCCTTCTGTCTTGCAGTTAAATCAAGTATATGAGATTGAACAAATTTAAGTCAGAATATTAAATACTTTATGCAAAAATATATATCAGAATATGTCAGCACACATGGCCCTAACTGCTAAATTGTTTTACAGATTATATACTATGTAGAATCGTCAGTCTCAGTGGAATTTTGGGTAAAACTCCTCTTATGTGGATAATAATGACTATAATTCAACTTGTAAATAGTTTTACAATTTAAAGGAGATGCAATGTTTCTGTGTTCTCACTCTTCTGCAAGCCATTTCAACAGAAAGTTTCTAAAGTAGACATTGCTTACTTTGCAAACATCTGTCTCTTTCTGTTAGTGAAATTTACAGTGACAGTTTGATGTGATTTTGAGGGCTACTACAAGGCTTTCAAAATTGAAGCTTACACATTACATTTGTCTTTGCGCTAAAAGAATCTCCTTTTCAGAAGCATTTTCTCTAAGATAATTTTTATGAAATTGGAGAACACATCTTAGTATTTATAAAGTAAATGTCTGATTTGATAAATGGAAATGATCAGATGATCTTAAGACAATGTGCATTTATTCTGTGGTTCGAAACTCTATTATAGTATGTGGCTCTCTGTTGGTGTAACCTACCTGTGGGTAACAGCTCATGAATCAGAGTGGCACTTCTTGAGGACCTCTGTGAAAAGCTCCGGGAGTTGTGACATTTTCTTTCAATTTGTCTTGTTCCACACTGAGTGATTTCCATAGCCATGTGTATCTGAGTCCTAACTTAAAGTGATTTTGGAGTAATTGTTTCCCTCAGATTCTAATTTGGCAGATTGGTTTAGGTTAATGCTACTGTTGAGAGACTAAAGATGCTGTAGACTTTATATTTTGTCCAGGGCCCTGATGCAGAAGAGACACTATATTTATCTGACTAATATAAATTAGGTTATTCAATTTTTAGAAAATAAAACCATGATTTAATATATTAAATTGTTATTCTTTACCAAACTTCAGGTTCATCTTCAGCCCATTCAGTGAAAACAAATTTGATCAACACCTGCTACTTTTTACTGAGCTCCTGTCTAAGAATTCAATTTCTATGAAATTTGAAAAATTTAACTTTCTTGCAGCAACTACTCATAAAACTATTTTATGTTATTGTTATGAAATGTTGGCAGACATGTGTTTCAAATTTATATTTAAGCTTATTTTTAAAGTAGTTTTCATTTAAGAATGCTTTCAGCACTTTGTCAGTTACTGAGGTGACAGACATAACATATGCAAAAATTAGATTGTTCTATGTTCAAACTACCTGATAGAGTGAAATGGATTGTGAATCTAACTGGTTTCTTTCAAGTGCTGTGAAATGTGTGTTAATACTCTTTTGCAGCACTAAGATAAGGTGTTTCAAAATGCTGAAAAAGTCATTGATATCTTTCTCTGATAAATGATGAATATTACTAAGAGTCCCACTACAGTCAAATATTTGGTGAGCAAGCTTTCTGGACCACAGTTGAGTCTTCTTATCAACCTTTCTCTCTTATCCTCAACATAAAAATAGGCAAGATATTTATTACTTTACTGACAAGTGATACGTAAGACATTCACAATAATGTATCACTACTGAGGTATAGCAGTTTAGAGTTATTTAAAATCACAGAAATATATTTTCACCTCCTCATCAAATGAATATTTTTCCATAAAGTTATCATATTTGTAAAGTCACCTATGTTAGCATACACAGTCTCATTCTGTATCAGTATACAATCATATTTTTGGAGTGGGATGCTGTTCAATGGTAGGATGCTTTTAAAACACTGCGTTCCGTTTCCAAAGTGATAAAAAATGTTTGTACTGATTATTTTATTTTGAATTACAGTATTTTTTAATCTTTATTGGTACATTAAATATACACATCATGATTGCATTCCATAATGGGGATTTGTACCAGTATAAGACACAACTTAATTCTCATTTTTTCCCATAGCCCTACCCACCCTACCACCCCCCCATATATATAAAATTTGTTTCCTTACTTTTTTGTTACAATCTCAACATTGTCCCCTTTCACATTATTTTACATTGAGCATTTTCTATTTCACAATATATAACATACAATGCTAGGAC
>PVIR01042945.1:0-11989 GCA_004026965.1 Petromus typicus | reverse complement strand
AAATACCTTAAACATGAAGGAACATAATTCATTAGATACTATAAACAATACATGTTTTGTTGAAGAAGTCACAAACAAATGTAAATATGTCTCACACTCATGGTTTGGAAGAATTATTGCTAAAATGTCCACATTGCTCATAGTATTATATAGTTTAATACAATTACTATCAAATCCATTGGCATTCTTTTTTTTTGGGGGGGACAGGGTCTTGCGTTGTAGTTCAGACTGGCCCTGAACTCAGCCTCAAACTCACATCACAGCAATTCTCCTGCCTCTGCCTCCCAAGTGCTGGGATTACAGGCATGAGCCACCACGCTCGGCACTGTGGTATGTGGTACTGGTTGCTGAGCATGAGTCTCCACACCCAGTATTGTTATGTGGTTACTGGGGATCAAACCCGGGTCCTTGTGCTTGCAAGACAGGTTCTGGAACCACTGAGCTAAATCCCTGACCCTTCCACTGGCATTCTTGACAGAAATACACACACACACACACACACACACACACACACACACACACACACTCAAAACTTGAAACTTGAATAACCAAAGCAGTGCCAAAAAAGGAAAGCACTTTAAATCATCACTCTGTTGATACAAAATTATATTACAAAGCAACTACTTTAATTATTATTGCTTTTCCCACTTTTTAAAGTCTTTTTGAAATGGTAACTGTTTAATTTCTATATTCTCATTAGTGAAGTCTCAAGAAGGAGTAGAGATAAGAACCAGTTATATAAAAATAAAATCATACACTAAGGCCAGAAAGTTATTACTTCTTCCTGATTTTACTTTTTAAGTTGTCCTGTGGATTAAAACTAGGGCCTCACGTGTGCTAGGCAAATGCTATATGACTGAGCTAAAGTCTAATTCCTTTCGTTTGCTTTTACATGTAATATATTTATTTATAAAAATTGTAAAGTGAAGGAAGTAGAATAAAACAAAAAAGGATGTAGAAAAAATAAAAAATAATTTTTATTTTAAGAAAAAATCTATTTACCTTAAAATAACCTCATCTACATGAGATATAATTTACAATACACTAGTGAGGTATAATTTATAATACACTATACATATTTTAGTTGTCCATCTTGACGTTTTGGTATACACATACAAATGATACATGCATCACCATAATCATCCTAACAAACACTCACTATTGAGAGGTAAACACTAAAGATTTTTACTATAAAGTAATTTGAATTTTGTCAAAATGAAATCAAACATATATCCTTTTTGTCTGATTTTTTTAGTCAGCATACTTATTTTGAATTAATACACATCATAGCATGTATCAATAGTTCATTTTTAAATTGCTGAGGAGCATATCTTTATATAGATATATCATAATTCATTCATCCACTTATTTATGAAAATTTGGATTTATAAATAAAGTTGCAGTAAATGTAAATAAAAATTGAATGGATGTCTTTGTGTGGGTGTCTGCTTTGTTTTGGGGGGCATAAATATCTAGTAAGAGTGGCTGGATCATATGGTTAGATGAGTGTTTAATTTTTAAAGGAATTATTTCATTTTTTTTGATGCTATAGTGAAGGGGCTTGACTCCCCAATTTCTCTCTTAGTAAGTCTGTTGTTTGTGCATGCAAAGGCTATTGATTTTTGAGCATTGATCTTTTTTTTTTTTTTTTGAGACAGGGTCTCGCCTTGAGGTTCAGGCTGGCCCTGAGCTCAGCCTCAAACTCACATCACAGCAATCCTCCTGCCTCTGCCTCCCGAGTGCTGAGATTACAGGCGTGAGCCACCATGTCCAGCACTGTGGTATGTGGTACTGGCTGCTGCTGGGAGTCTCCACACCGAGTATGGTATGTGGTTACTGGGGATCGAACCCGGTCCTGTGCTTGCAAGACAGGTGCTGGAACCACTGAGCTAACTCCCCACCCCTGAGCATTGATCTTGTATCCAGCTGTGCTCCTAAATTTGTTGATTAAGTCAAGTGGTCTTATGGTTGAGCTTTTAGGATCTTCTATGTAGAGTATCATGCCATTAGTGAATGATGACAGTATAACTTCTTCCTTTCCTATCCTCATTCCTTTATTTCTTTCTCTTGTCTGATTCCTGTGGTTAATGTTTCTAGTACTATGTTGAACAGGAGTGGTGATAGTGGATGTCCATGTCTTGTTCCTGATCTTAATGTGAAAGATTTCAGTTTTTGACCATTTAGAATGATGCTGGCTGTTGGTTTCTTGTAAATAGGTTTTATTATTTTGATATAAAGTCCATATCTTCCAGTTTTCTGTAGGATTTTGATCATGAATGGGTGCTGGATTTGTGGAATGCTTTTTCTGCAGCTAGTGAAATGACCATATGATTTTTGTCCTTATGTCTATTAATATAGTGTATTATGTTTATTGATAACATATGTTGAACCATCCTTGCATCCCTGGAATACATCCAACTTGGCCAGGGTATATGATCTCCTTGATAATTCTCTGTATTCCATTTGCTAGTATCTTATCAAGGATTTTTGCATCAATATTCATTGGAGAGATTCGTCTGTAGTTCTCTTTAATGGCTGGATCTTTTTCTGCTTTTGGAATCAATGTAATGGCTGCTTCCAGGAATGAATTTGGGAGCACAGCGTCGCTTTTGATTTCATTAAAGTGTTTGAGAAGTAGTGGTGTTAACTCTTCTTTAAAAGTTTTATAGAACTCAGCAATAAAGCCATTAAAACTAGGGCTTTTCTTTGTCTGTAGGGTTTTTTAAATTACATTTTTAATTTGACAGGTCTGTCTCTGTGCACTTCTCTGAAACATTCTTGACACAAATAGTGGTTGCTTATTTTCTCTAAGATTTTAATTTGTATTTCCCTAGTGACTACTGATGTCAAATATGTTTTTCATGTGTTTATTTGTCATTTATCTTTGTTTGAGTGTATCTATTCTAATATTTGACCATTTATCATTCTTTTCCTTATTGAGTTTATTGGTACATTTTAGGAATACTTTACAATCACATTCATCATCGAGAATTTGTACCTATACAAGACATATCTTGATTCCTAATTTTTCCCATATCCCTGTCCTCCCTTCAACCCCATTCACTCCTATATATATATAAGCTTTATTTCCATTTTTACCTTTTTACTAGCAAATCTTTTTCTTCCTTTTCTTTGACTGTTAAGTTCTGAGATCTTTTTGCATATCTGGAGACAAGTCTTTTATGGACATGTGATTTGCACATATTTTCTCTTTGTCTATGGCTGATCTTTTTGTTCTCTTAGTATTTTTTTGAAGAGTGAGAGTCTTCCTTAATTTTCAAAAAAGTACACTTTATCAATCTTTTTTTCTTGTATACATTATGTTTATGGTCTTGTCTTAAATTTATTTTGTCATAAAGTATTTTTAGTACAAATTTTGTAGCTTTAGATTTTATATTTAAGTCCATTATTAAATGTAGTATGAGTTACAGATAGAAGTTCATTTATTAAATATGGATTTTGAATTGTTTCAGTAGTATTTGCTGAAAAATGTATGCTTTACATAATAGATTGCTTTGGCATCCTTGCAAAACATCAATTGACTGTGTGTGTGTGTGATTGGACTCTATTCTATTTCACCTACTTATTTATCAGAATGCTCATATCACACTGACTTGATGATTGTAACTTTGTTATGAGTGTTAAAGTATGGCAATCAAAGTTCCTTGTTCTTTTACATTTATGACTATCCTAGGCCATCTGCTTTTCCTATATGTATCACATAATTTGATTCTCAAATTCTACCAAAATGTCTCCTAGAATTTTGATTGTGTTGAATCTCTATATAAATTTAGGGAGCATTAACATCTTATTTTTATTTTATTTTTAAAAATTGCTTTTGTTGGTACATTCTAAATACACATTATGAACATGCTTAACATTGAGAATTTGTACCAGTACATGACACAACTTGGTTCTCATTTTTTCCCATTCCTCTGCCCACCACACAATCCCCTAGCCCCGTTTATACACTAGTTTTGTTTCCTTTTTTATCATATAATTTTTTCTTTCCCTTCTTTACTTACCCCTACCCTCTTTCCCTTTGAATGTTTTCTATTTCACAATAGCTATCATACATTTTAGAACTCATTTACATCTTGGGTTTCTTATACTAGAGAAAAGATATGGTATTTATACACCTGTGACCTATTTATTTCACTTATGAGTATGTGCTCAAGGTGTGTCCATTTGAGTATAAGTGACTAAAACTTAGCATTCGTTATGACAAAGTAATACTCCATTTTATAAAAAGAAACATATCTTCTCTATACAGTCTCCAGTTTATAAATATCTGAATTGTTTCCACGATTTGGCTAACACGAGCTGAGTTGCTATAAATATGGGTGCACATATGATATGAATCTTTTACTTCTTTAATGTATGTACCTAGCAGGGGAGTAGCAGGGTCCAATGGGACCTCTAATCCTAATTTTTTGAGGAATCTCCATACTGACCTGTACAGTGATTGCATCAGTCTGCACTCCCACCAACAGTGGAGAAGGGTTCCTGTCTCCTCATAGCCTTGCCAGCGTTTGCCATATTGAGTCTTGTGATCTATAAACACAGTAAATCTGTCTTTTAAAAATTTATTTTAACAAAATTTTTAGCTTTCAGGATATAATTCTTGCATATGTTTCATCATATTTATCTTTAAGAATTTTATATTCTCCCCTGCTATAGCAGAAGTATTTAAAAATTACCATGTCTTGTGCGATAGTCTGTCTCTAAGCCAATGTCTTCAAGAGTTCTATCTAACCTGTTTTCCAGCAGGTTTAGTGTTTCTATTTTAATATTGAGGTCTTTAATCCACTTGATTTTAGTTTAGTACATGGTGAAAAAGATAGGTCTAGTTTTAGTCTTTGGCAGGTTAGAGCCCAGTTCTCAGTGTCAATTGTGATCATGATATGTACATAAAATGTCCTAATGAAATCAATTAATTAAAAAATTTCCATTTCTAATTGTTAGTTAAAACTTTATATAAATGCAGTTGCTTTTTGAATACTGGTCATGATAAATGTCGGTAGCTCTTTTCTCTCCTTCTTTTCCATGAGCTGATGTAGATACCATTACTATATTGCATCCATTTCTTTCCTTCTTTCCCTCCCTCCCTTTCTCCTTCTCTCTTCCTTTTTTCTTTCTTTCTTCCTTCTTCCTACTGACTTTTTCTCTCTTTATCCTTTTCTCCCTCCCTTCCATAGATATGCTAGGAGTATCTACATAAACAATCATGCTTTCCTTAGATAAACAGTTTTTTTAGTTAGAAACTTTTTTATGCTATTCATAGACGTGGTAAACTCAGGCATTCTCATTTTGTTCCTGATTTTAGTAGACAACTTATATTTTATTTTTTACAGAATGTACAAATGTAAATGTACTTATTCCTGGAAATAAAAATTACACTTTTAGCAATTAATAATTTGTGTTTAGTAAAAAAATTACCTTTGGAACAAATTTAGCTATAATTTATAGAAGTGATGTTAGAATTTTTCCCTTCAGGATGTAGCTGAATGTATGTAAGTATTTAAGGTTAGGGAGGTATGACTGTAATTCTTTGTAATAATAATTATGCTTTTTCTACTTAAAATTTAAACAGTGTTGTGGGAGGCTGAAGTAATAACTGTGTGGTTTTCATGGTAGCTGAGATCAGCTAAGGTTGGACAGAAGCATTAATTCTCAGGAAACTCACACAGAGCTTGCTTTATAACACTCAGATTTTCTTGGACAAAAGATAGTAAGGTTTTCTAACTCTACAAAGCTTCTCTTTTCTAAGTTACATACTTCAGATGCTGACCATGGTAGCAGACTGTGATTTGAGCCCACGAAAACTTACTTCATTGTGAGCTCTGATGGGAAAAGCCCACATCATAAAAATTGATCTTTGTCCTTGGGCTTTTGCTGTCAGACTCAGCTGAGTTCAAACATTTACTGAGGAGCAGAACAGTATTTTCATCATATATTCTGTCCCCATCCTTGGTGACTGTGGGGGCTGTTGTCTAGCAAGCAGGATTTCTGCAGCAGTCCTTGCAAAGAATTTCTTCCCCAGAGGACAAACAGGCTCTTAAACACACTCTGCCCAGAATCTATCATATTTACTTGAAATTTTCTGTTAGTTCCAAAGAGGATTATTTGGAGCACTCTCAGAGTTTTCCAAGGAGCCATAAAACACTGCATGTGACGCAATCTTCACACCAGCTCCAACTTTTGGAAACTGGCATATTGCGTCTGAGAATGTTAATTTAGGTGTGGATATCTCTTGCACAAAAATGAGGAAAATGACTTGTGCTGTCTCCTTTCTTCACTTGCATGGGGTACTTTGTCTTTCAACTCTTTATCCTTCAGGTACCTCTGCATTTCTCTTTTTCATCCAGAGTTGGATGCCCTCCTTTCTACTGCAACGTACCTCATGCTTCCTTAGCACACATTTACAAACTGTATCGCAATTGCTTTAACTTGAGATGTGAGCCTATCAGGTCAGTGGATACATGTGGTATGTGGTGGTAAAGATTCAGTCTGTGGTGAAACTTTAGAATGGTCTAACAAGAAAGGAAGGAGTTGGAATTTGTTCCTATTTGCTATTATCTAGTCATTTGTTCATATAAATGTGCTTACCTTGCTCTTTCAGTGCCTAAGTGTTCTGAAATGCTTCTGTGTTCTAATTTTTAAACTTTCATCTTTCTTTAGATTTTCCCAACTTGAGTGGACCCCAACATCATGCACTCCACACTTGTCCTTGTGCTGGGAAGAAAACAAGTTTAATTTGGGATTTAGAAAAATTGTATCATTTTAAATACATATATTTATATTTTTTAAATGTGTATATTATTGAAATCCTACTAATTCCATTATTTATTTAGGTTGGGAAATAAGACATAATATAGTCTTAGATTTTTTCCAGAGAGACATTTCTGTTATTATAAGCCCTGACTTAAAAACAGTCAAGTTGCAAATTTCTGCAAGTGTAATGTATAAGATTCACAGATGTACTATATAAGACTCACTTTGATTATGAAAAACATGAAATTTATGAGTGTAACTTATTTGTCAGTTGGGCTTACTGTATATGTGAGCAATAATAAAACTTCCTTTTTCTTAAAATTTATGAGTTTTAGTTCTAGTGGCCTCATATCATTAATCTAGTTCACCAATCTAAAACCTCCAGGATGTTAAAATATTAGCTTTAAAGTTGGACATTTTTGTCTTACTCTTTATCATAATAAAGAAAGATGTCCATAGTGTTTTATTTCAGCATTCCATTGCCAATTAATTTGATTATGGATATTCCATATCATATCAAGGAACACCTTTCTGTGTCTAGGTCACATATTTAAAATGTTATCAATTGCTTTTTTAAAACATGAATTGAAACGATCAGATGGCTTTTCTCCTTTAAATCATTAATGTGAATTATGGATTTCCTAATACAGGCTGTAATTGCATTCATTCCTGGAATAAGTCGTACTTTGTCATGGTGTGTTGTTCTTCCAATATCCGGATTGATTTTATTTTCTAATGTTTTCTTAATGAGATATGTATTTATAGTTATAATGGAGATTTCCTAGGAGACTGGGATTTGTCTGATGGTTCTCATTCTATGGTTAAATTTTGCTTCCAACCTTTGAAGCTCTGAATTAGGCTGCTGAGGTTGCCAGTAAATATGTATTTGGGATCTGGCCACTTTCCTCCTGGCTAGATTGTGCCCTCTCCCTTTTATATTTTATTCTGACTTATTTTCTATGTAACAACATTGTCTTAAAAGGATTCTTTTTGCTTTCCTCAAATTCAGATTGGTCTTCTCCTCTTTCTTTTTTGCTTTCCTTTGGATTTCATTCAGCAGAAATGGGGAAAGGACAGGATAAGCAAAACTTGTTTTATTAGCATCCAATCTATGAGTAATATGCAAAATAAAATTACACTATATTTTCATTAACTTATAAATGAGATAAGCATTTCAAATTTTTCACAAGGGAGACTGGGGATATAGCTCAGTGGTTCTGGCACCTGTCTTGCAAGCGCAAGGGCCCGGGTTCGATCCCAGGAAACTACATAACAATACTGGGCGTGGAGACTCACCCCAGCAGCAACCAGTACCACATACCACAGTGCCGGGCGTGGTGGCTCACGTCTGTAATCCCAGCACTCAGGAGGCAGAGGCAGGAGGATTGCTGTGATGTGAGTTTGAGGCTGAGCTCGGGGCCAGCCTGAACCACAAAAATGAGACCCTGTCTCAAAAAAAAAATTTCACAAGGAAAACTTCTCTGCCTCAGGGAGGAGCCAACATTACGGAACTTCTACCCCGGAGCTGAGAACAGCTCAGTGATTGGCTGGATATCATGGCTGAGGCAGCTGGTGTGGCCTGTCTTAAGTGCTAAGCCTTGTGCCTAGAGAAGAATTTTCAACTGCAGACTTGTAAGTAAGAGCAGCAGAACATTTTTGTATTTCTGGTAGCTGAGAGAAAACTCACACTTTTGTCTAAGACAAGAATGTCCTTATGTCCTTTTTTATGGCATAGTATTAGGTTTTCAGAGAGATATTTTGAACTCTATACAAGTTTTTTACTAAGCCTCAGAGAATCTGGAGGCTCCTGTCAATACAAATCTTGAAGAGAATGCAATCCTAGCAAACACCAGGGGTACTAAACTTGTCATGCATAGTACTGGCTACTCCTTTTAGCAGCACTGTGATCCTTCTCCTTTTCTGTGGGGTTGGCTCACACAGGCTTCACTATGGCGGTCCCTTTGCAGGCTTTTTCTCTGTAGGATCCCCTCACTCTTGCCTTTTCTTGAGATATGCTTTCTTTGGCAGATGTTCCTTGCAATCAAGACCAGACATTCTCATTCTAGGTTTCTTCTTAGGAATAATATCGAGGATCTTCCTGACTAGGCCTTTGAGATTCTTCAAGCTTGCACATCAATTTGACAAATAAATCTTGCTCGCATGATCATGGGTTGCTTTTCAATAATGTTAATGTGCTATTTTTTGAAAGAAGGTGCTATTTTTTGAAACTAGGAATGATTATCTGAAGGGATAAAGAATATATAAAGCCTTCCCTGCCATTCCTATCCATATGTGCAATTTTGGCAGAGATCTACTGAGCAGAGCGAGGCTGATCTGGATATTTTACCCATGGGACCCAGGGTCTAGGGGTTGCATTTATTTTTCCACAGCCAATAGGTGAGCACTCTGGACAGTAATCTGAGAGCTTCAGTCTTTTCTGACTAATGTTGGGCAAATACATTAATTTCTCCATCTGTAAAGGCAAGGTAGTTGTGCTGTCTGCTCCATTCCAGAGCTCCTGAGATAAGAGTGTGTTCACAAGGAAGTCTGAGCTCCTTTGAGAAGGGTGCAGCGTGATTATGAGGTATTACTACACCACTTCTTTTAGGTGCTGGAACTAAATTAGCTGTAGCAGTTTATTAATCTTCTGTCTCCCACACAGTCTATGATAAAATGAATATTTTTTCCCAAGTCACATTGACAGGGTTCTGGAGAGGAAAAGGTTTCCTCTGTGTTATATATTTGTGAGTGTCTTAGTTACTGTTCTCTCATTGCTGAGATAAAATACTCAAAGTTTCAGGGGAAAGGTTTAGCCCTTGGTTCATAGATGTTTCAGTCCATAATTTGCTGGCTCCAAGGCAGGCTGGCACATGGCCGTGGGGAGTCACAGAGAACCAGTTCATGGCACCCATGCCATAGCAAAAGCAAAAGATCTTAACAGTGTCTTTCTGTACCTTTTATCTTATCAAAACTACCAGGATTTGGT
Source organism: Petromus typicus (assembly GCA_004026965.1). Classification (NCBI taxonomy): domain Eukaryota; kingdom Metazoa; phylum Chordata; class Mammalia; order Rodentia; family Petromuridae; genus Petromus; species Petromus typicus. The sequence continues at coordinate 2,229 of PVIR01042945.1, read as the reverse complement.
AGTGCCAAGCCAATCAGTGTACTGGTTTAGTAACTACGTGCCCTCACTCCCAGTATCACATACCCTAGAGGCAGCCACCTCTGAAAAAGCCATCTATGATTGCTTGAGGATTTGAGGAGACATCTGGGCTCAAACCACAGCTGGGAGGCTTCCAGCCAGACTTAGCCATGTGACATTTTTATGGTCAGGAATAAATGACTTCATTAAGAAGTGATCACCTCCACCATTCACAGTTAGTTATTTTACAGTGTTTGAGAAGCCTGGTCTGTCTTTGAGTTTGTTATGTTTGGTTTCAGCAATAATAGAAAACTGATAAAAAATGTCAAGAGTTTATGCAGTTATACAAAGGTTGAAGTCCATGGGGCTCTGTTCTTGTACAGACTATTGGAGTATGTGGTCAATTCTAGTTCTCTTGAGGTTAGTAAGGATCTTTTAAATTCCACCATTTTCTGTTCCAGGCAAGAGATATAATTTGTTTCACAAGAACTGAAATGCTTTTCTGAATCCAGAGTTAAATAGTTACATCACTTATATGTATTTGGAATTAGGAAATTTGGAATTTCCTTAATTGCAAACATCTCTTATTTCTGTTCTGAATAGATAGCAATGGAGTTTTGAATCATTTCCTATCCTTTGGGGTCTGAAAAAACTAGATGCTGAAGCAGAAGAAGTGAAGTTAGGTTTCAATGCTTTGGAAAAATAAATCATATAATCTCCAGTGTGGATCTGTAGCACGGTGATGATAAGACACGATTGTCTTACCTGTTGTATGAGTCAAAGGAGAGAATGGGAATGAAGATGCATTGAGAACAGCCTCACTATACAATGTCAGGTGTAATTATCCTTATGTTAATTATTTTTATTAGGATTATCATGTCCTTATAGAATCATGGAATGTTAGGTCAAGAAAGCTCACTAGGTACCACTTAGCTTTGGAGTATTTAGAAAACTTAAAACATTTCCCTGGCTTCTTGGAGTTGATTCATTTGGGTGCGTCCTGCATAAGCTCTGGAGGATGGGCTAGCCTGGGATCTTGCTCTCACTCCAGTGGTACCGGCAAGGAGTAGAGTGAAATAGGTGTAAGAATTTAGAGGCAGAAGGATCCAGTTATAAGAGGAGTTGGTGACCTGGGAGAGAATGGGAACAAGAAAGAGAAAGCAGATGTCCTTTGCTGAGTTGGTCATTGGAAATTACCCCATAGTTAGGGAAGCTAAGCTCTTCTGACTCATGTCTGTTCCTTTCTCCAGTGTGTATAGTGTTGCCTGAGGGGAGCAGAGAAGAAACTGACTTCTATTCAAGTCTTCTTATAATTGTTATTTATTCTGAATTGTACCAAAAATTTAACTATTCAAATCATTTTATGACATGTAAATGACTGGATGAAACACAAAATAGTTTCATATCTCTAGAATTTGAATCTGTATATTTCATTCTGGAAATGTCTTCCTTCATATCCAGACTGACTTAGATAATAAGGCAACAGAAAGAAGCAACTATTGATAAGATAATAACAGCTCTAAATTCAGTTCTAGCTTTCAAGGTCCCCTTAGGATAAACACAGTTATTCACACAAAAATATTCAGTACTTATGTATCATACACTGACACACATCCTACACACATACACACTCACAGACACGAATTTCACACATGTACACACACTATTAAAGATAATTAAGGGAGTTTTCAGGACTTTTGTAATTTATTTTCAGATCACAGTATTGAATCTTATAAGTTTGATCCTAATATAAAATCCATATGTAAGGTATTTTTCTATATTGTATTAAGTGGCTATTGTCAAAGAAGGATGTCACGAAAGATGGAACAGTAAAGTGACTACCTCTAGATTCTTATCTAACATTATAATCTTCTGTGGTTATAAGAAGGGAGATACTAGGTTGGGGATTTAGCTCAGTGGTTCAGGTGCCTGCTTTGCAAGCACAAGGGCCTGGGTTTAATCCCCAATTACCAAATATAACAATGCTAGGCATGGAGACTCACACTCATGAGCAATCAGTACCACATACCACAGTGCTGGATGTGGTGGCTCACACCTGTAATCCCAGCACTTGGGAGGCAGAGGCAGGAGGATTGCTGAGAGTTCAAGCCTGAGCTCAGGGCCAACCTGAACTACAAAATAACACCCTGTCTCAAAAAAAAAAAAAAAAAAAAAAAAGAAAAGAAAAGAGCTTTAGTATTCATTAACTTTTTATCTCCTCTAGCAAGTCTT
>PVIR01042944.1:0-11982 GCA_004026965.1 Petromus typicus | reverse complement strand
TGGAGACCCACACCCAGCAGCAACCAGTACCACATACCACAGTGCCGGGCGTGGTGGCTCACGCCTGTAATCCCAGCACTCGGGAGGCAGAGGCAGGAGGATTGTGATGTGAGTTGGAGGCTGAGCTCAGGGCCAGCCTGAACCACAAAGCGAGACCCTGTCTCAAAAAACCGAAAAAAAAAAAAACAACAACAACAACAACAATCAGGATCACTTAATTATTGTTAAGCCAAGTTAAGTCAGAAAGAATGTAATGCAGAAATACAGTTATTTATATTTACATTCTGGTAGCTGACACTTAGTTGAAGGCAATGTCAACATAACCAGAAAAAAAAAGTAGAAATATATAAGAAAGCATAAAACACTTTCAATATTTTTTATAATAAAATTATACAAAAGGACTCTTAGGACTACAATTTCTATTTCAAATTACTTCAAAAAATACATTCTACATCTTTTTGAGAGCCAAGCTGTTCCCTGGGATAAATCTAATAAGCAGACTCACCAGAAAGTCAAACACTGAGGATCTGAGCTGTGTAGCTACTTGGGGCAAGATACTGAACTCAGTGATCCATACAGAATCCTCATGAGTTATAAATATTGCTTCCAAAGTAATGAATAGAGTTAGAAAGTACCAGTCATCTTAGTCTAGGCTATCCAATGTTGCCTTTTTTTTTTTGAGACAGGGTCTTGCTTTGTAGTTCAGGTTGGCCCCAAGCTCACTATGTAGCCCAGGCAAGCCTCAAACTCACAGCAGTCCTCCTGCCTCTGCCTCCTGGGTTCTAGGATTACAAGAGTGAACCACCACGTCCAGCACTGTGGTATGTGGTACTCATTGCTGGTGGGCGTGAGTCACCATGCCCAGCTTTGTTGTATGTGATTACTGGGGATGGAACTCAGGACCTTGCATGCTGGTGAGGCAGGGGCAGGAACCACTGAACTAAATCCTCTGGCCCCAATGTTGTATTTTTTAATGGATAGAAAGGCCCTAATTTTTCATTTGAAATTCTTACCAATATAAATAACTTATAGTTGTCAACTATGTATTTGACAAAATATGCCTAACACAGAAATCAGGATACCTTACATTAAAATCTTCTGTGGGGGGAGGGAGGGAAAACTGTGCAAATAAAAAGCAAAAACTGACAGGACACGAACCTGAGTCACTTGGCAGCACCTCTACACTCCAAGCTTCACTTGTTGTCTCTGATATGGTAGAACCAGTGCAGGGGTCAAGAAGCACTGACCCTGAACCCGGAAGGCACAGCAAACTGCCTAACATGTTCTCTGCTGCTGCACCTGTATAGCCAGCAGAAAGAAAAGCATTAACGAAGACCTGAGGGAAAGAACAGTGACAGTGAATACTAAGCTAACAAAATCTTTCCTCTAGAGATATGCTGGTGCACACCTGTTTCCAGCCCTTGGGAGGCTGAAACAGGAGATCACTGAGAAGTTTTGTTTTTTTGGTAGCAGGGATCAAATTCAGGTCCTTATGCTTGCTAGGCAGGCTCAGTGCCACTGAGCTACATCCCTGGCCCCATCTGAGGCCAGTCTGAACTACTTAGTGAGTTCAAGACAAGACCAGCTTCAACTACATAGCAAGACCCTATCTCATAAAACCAAAACCAAAAATGAAAAATAACTTTCCTCTATCCACAAGAAAAAAGCCCAGGTAAGAATTCCAAGAAGCACATTATTTAAAACACCAAGTTTCCACCTTATCACAATGGTAAAACTTGCTTTTCACCAATTGTTTCTGCTCACCTTTGACTCCACAGAGAAAATACATCTTAAGGTTGTTATTTAAATTAGCCTTTGCTTGGTTTCTCAGCAGATTTTTTTTTCTTTTGGTACTGGAGATGGAATTCAGGACCTTACACTTGCCAGGCAGGTATGAAGGCACTGAGCTATATCCCCAGCACTCTCAGCAAATTTTACATGTGCTTTTAATACCCTTCTAAAACAGTCTTATAAGGATTACAAACACCTTAACAAAGAGATTCACCACAGAAAGTTATAGTGGCCAAATATGTTTACTTTTGGCACATCAGCCACATATTTAGAGTAACAGAATACACCTACAGGAAAATATGTATCTCCTCAACTCATATACTAAACTACAAATATAGTCACTGCTCAATGTTAGCTTACTGCCAAATACAATACTGCTTTGGCATCTGGAAAAAAGTAATGCAAAACCAATTAAGATATACTTACACTACTTAAAAAGTACAAATAAAAAGAACTAAACATTATTGCATGCCTATACTTAAAATGAATATGCTAATCATAAACTAAGAATATATACTGCGCCCTGCAAGTAAGATTGAACCAGAAGCTATCTGCAAATACTAGTTTTTCTCCTCTATTTTTTTAAGGAAAGGGAGGTGTTTAAAGGCAAAAAGGAAAAACACTACCTGTATTTAGGTTAAAAAAAAAATACATGAACATTTTCTTCCTTACAGGCACTTCTGTTTCCCAGTTAGTGTTGACACCCACTTCCTGTCCGTTAGAGCACTGACACTCTCCCCTATGTGGGTGTGTGGATCTGAATCATTAAACAGCAATCTTCCAGAGACACTGAAAAGCAGTTACCGGCAATTTCCTGCAAGCGATCTTCATCGATGTTAGGGTCAAAATCACTCCCCAAGACATCTGTACTCCAGGTCTCACTCACTGTTTCTGAAATATCCCTGTCATCTGTTAATCCCATCATGTCACGAATTTCAAATTTTCTTAGTTTATCATCAAGATTATCTTGTGTTGTAGCTATTAAAAACAAAATGCAGCATTTTAAAAATGGTAGCACAGCTATGACTCCTAAACTGCCTTTGAACTTCAAGGTACATATTTTATCGTTTTACCACTACAAGGCATGTAGTACCATCTCAGATCTAGCTAAACAGCATTCTTCTCACTGATCACAGGACCTACAGTTAAGATCAGAATGGCTGCGTCGGGGGAGTTAGCTCAGTGGTGCTGCTGCCTGCTTCGCAGGCACCAGGTTGTGACTTTGATTCGTGATAATGCCAAAAAGAAAATTAAGGAGGGCTCCCCACCCACCCCATTGCTGATGGTAGATGTATGAGAGAGCCCAGTCCAAATAAGAACCAACCAGCTGATCCAAATTTGAAAGCAAACACAAATGTCTAGGGACCAAGGCTTTAGCTCAGTGGCACAGCACCAGCCTGGCAAGCACTAGGTCCTGAATTTGATCCCCAGACTGCAAAACATAAATGTTTCGGGGTATAATATTTATTGTGTAGTATTACTGCACTAATAATTAAATGATACACTCATACTGAAAGTTTCAGCACTCTGGGGACAGCAGCAGGAGGACTGCTGCAGGAGACAGCAGGATACTAGCCTAGGGATACATCATGAATTCAAGGCAGCCTGAATTGAGAACCTGTTTCAAAAGAAATAAACAAACCAATAAAAGTGTTTAACTTATCTCTACATTCAAGAGTTTTCATTCCTCCCTAAACCAATTTCAATCTGTTCATGTGTAATTTTATTTATTTGTTTTGTTTTGTTTTTCTGTTTTTGCTTTTCTTTTGGTGCTAGGAGTTGAACCCAGGGCATCACATCAGTTTACCCTTCCCCCACAGTACTAAGGACTGAACCAAGGGCTTTTGCACCAGGGTATATCCCTATCCATTTTACATTTTTAATTTTGAGGCATAATGTTGCAAAGTTGCTTAAATGCCCAGGTTAGGCTAGAACATGCAATCCCACCTCATCCTCTTACAGTACTGGATCACAGGCATGTGCCATCATGACTAGTAGCAATTCATTTCTTAGTTTAGTGTTTCACGAAATGTATGCCAATGACTTACATCACAACTGTCCTCTTGATTGTTAAAGAGGTGGTTAAACCTTCTCTTTTTTTGGTACCAGGTGTCAAACTCAGGACCCTGCACTTACCAGGGAAGCACAACTCCAGTGAGTCTATGTCCCCAGGCTGAAGTGGTTAAATGTCAGTCTCAAGGTAACAATATTTTAAGTTTTTCTAGTATTTTCAGCAAATGTAATCTTAATTGATATAGTGATAAACTGATCCAGTAAAATACAGCAGCACTTTTATTCAAGCCGCATACAGTCAAATGGCAATACTCTTCTTTTTCTTTCTTTCTTTTTTCTTGTGGCTCCAGGGGGATTGAACTGAGGAACTTATTCTTGCAAGGCAGGTATGGTGCCACCGAACTAAATCCCCCAGCCTTACTCTTTTCTTTTCTAAAAAGTGAACTAAATCAAGTATTTCTAAAAGACTGGAAAATAGAATTTTTAAAAATTGTCTAGATAATTCTCACTGGACACTAAAATCTAGTAAGTCCTGCCTCAACTCTAGTTGAGGGATCTACCCCAAACCTGAGATCTTTAAATGAATATATTAACATTCCCAAAGGAAAAGAGGATGTCACCCTCAGCCCCTCTTCTCATATAACCAAAAACTTTCCCTGACCTCTGACTTGTTACCAAAGCAGACTTCCCTCTCTCCTTACCATGCCCTACTCACTACCTGAGACTGAAAAAGTGCTGTGCTAGTCTCAGTTCTTTCACTTCCTCACACTGTGTTGGTCCTTCATTTACTATGAGTCATCTCCACTTCTGCATAGCAATGCCACAGGTATTTGGATGAGAAATTTTTTCCAGTAAACCATTCTTTATACTTTTAACCACATTTCTCTCTCCACAAGGCCAAAATATTTGTATACTTTTAATCTTTTGTGTACCACTCTTTCCCTATTCTAAGCTCCTTAACCCTAAGTATCATATCCCATAGATACCACAGAACTGAGATGCAAATTATACAGAGTTTAAAGTAATTCTTTTTTTTTTTTGAGATACGGTCTCACTTTGTAGTTCAGGCTGGCCCTGAGCTCAGCCTCCAACTCACATCACAGCAATCCTCCTGCCTCTGCCTCCCAGGTGCTGGGATTAGAGACATGAGCCACCACGCCCAGCACTGTGGTATGTGGTACTGATTGCGGTGGAGTGTGAGTCTCCAACGCCCAATATTGATGTTGGGGGCCTGGGGAACCCAGGCCCTTGCGCTTGCAAGACAGGCACCGGAACCACTGAGCTAAATCCCTGGCCTAATCCATATTATTGAATGCAATTTGAACTGAGACAATTCACTTATCAAGTAAATACTTTTGTTTTTTGAGATAGGTCTCACTACGTAGCCCAGGCCAGCCTTGAACCTCTGGTTATCCTCCTACCTCAGTCTCCCAGCGCTAGGATTACAGGTGTGTGCCACTACACTCAGTTCAAATAAGTATATTTTTAAAACTGAAGAAACTATGAATAAGTACATGTTTAATGGCCATTATATAATTAGTTTAAATTTGTTCTGTCCTTAGCACAACTGTTATGATTTATATTTAAAGTGTTAACCAAAAGTCTCATGTTTAGAGATTGGGCTTTTGTAAGGTGATTAAATCACAGGGTGCTATAGTTATCTTGGATTAACCCACTGATTATGAGCTCATAACTGAATAGCCTGGTGGAGGTTGGGTGTGACCAGGAAGGGTGTATTCTTATCTTTGGCTCTTCTCATCTCTTCCTGCACCTTGGTGCCCGGAGCAGCATTCTTCAATCATGCTCTCTGCCCTGATGTTTCTGCCTTCAAGGCAACCAACCATGGACCACATTCTCCAAAACTATGAGCCAAAATAAATTTCTCTTTAAACCACATGTGTCAGGTATTTCGTCCTAGTGACAACAGAGACTTAATCTAACAGTCAACTTATATGTAAACATGTTGCTTATCTTGCAATCAGGTAAATGTTTCTCTAGTTGTATAACTGTGTTCAAATTTACCTTGCTCATGTTCTAAGAGCTGTAGTGCTTCAACTCCATTACTTCCAGAAGGTCCTGCTCCAAGTTCTGATACAGACTCTCCCTCCAGGTCTAGAGAAGACACTGAATTGGAGCGATTTGAAGGACCTAGAGAAATGTTTACCCCGTGAGCAACCTTTTTAAAACATTTACTAGACACTATGCAATTTTTATGTCTTCAAGAGAGCAAAGATTAAAGTTCTTTTAATATAATATTTATACCTTGAAAATATGCACGCTCTTTGAAATAGGAATTCTGCTTCTAGGACTTTATTCTAAAAAATTAATCCAAAACCAACCTAAATTTCCCTGTTGCCAAACCACCAAAAACAGTGGTGACAAACCTATGGCATGAGTGCCACAACAGCTACACAACAGCCATCTCTGTCTGCACACTCCGGCCAAGGTCTAACAAATTATCAGCATGCATACACAACAAAGATCACATTAACGGTGTAAAAGCATGCCAGATGCAAACTTTCACCTTTCAATAAAAGGCTGTTTTTATCATTGAAAGCTCTGTTAGTGTGTTTCTCTTTTATGACAAAAGATGTTAATGTATGAGGCTTTTTTCTAAACTAAAACCTCAGTATTCAGGTTTAAATGAAGTGTGGGTACTTTGTGATAAATAAGTGGGTCTCTGATTGTAATTTGGGCAATTGCTCTCTAAAAGGTGTGCCATCCTGACTTCTAGTCCATAAACATAGAAGCAGCTCATCTACCTTCTCATAAAAGAATGCTGAAATAACTTATTACATTGTCCATTTAAAGTTTCTATTTAAAAAACAAAAAAGGCACTTAAAACCATGTTATTTATGAGAGTACAGGCTCCTACAAAGGGAAAAGGTTACTGCTGTTTTATTTTAAAAAGCTGTAATATGTCATAAATACTGTTTTGGTATACATAAGCCAAAATCTTATTTGCTAGTAAAATTGCTATTAATAGACTGTAAGATTATAGATGTTTCTATTTCTTTTCCGCATTTCCTAAAATGAATATATATTACAGTAAATGCTTGACTTACAAGCATTTGAACTTTCACAGATATAAGACGGCCTCATATTAGAACATTGATACATGCCAATAAATCACAAAGTAGCTCACGTGCCTACTGGGAAGCCAGCTACAGTGTGAATGTGTTTGTTTGGGTGTTTTTATGCTTCACATTTGTGTCACGTGTAGTCAGATTTACAAACAACTCTGACTTATAAACATTCTCCCAGAAATGAACTTGTTATTAAGTCACGGACATACTATATTTATGTGGTTTCTTTCTTTAAAGCCAGAGAAAATTACATTTATTTTTATTTTTAAATGTTAGTAAACTTGAATAAAATATTGTCCTAATAAGTGGAATGACAGACTCAGTCTACGATCTTGGGCCTTCTTATGATTTTTAAAATTCCTATTTCCATTGTATTTTGTTTCATAAAGATGTAAGCATTAAAAAAAAACCCCACAGATCATTAAAAGCACACAGAACTCCCTGAAATACTAGTAAGTCCATTTTTTCCCATTTGTACATGCATTATATCCTTCTAAAGGAGCTCTATAAGCTTTAATACATATATTAATACTGAGAAAAGGCTTACTATTATTATATTTAAGATCTTTATATAACCAATAATCTCTTAAAATCTTAAGGAAACAATCTTTAGGAAAACTGTTTAAGCTCATTAAAGAAAAATTTCATTAAACTCCTCAGTGAGAGGCACAAATGATATAATTAAATTTATAAGGCTCCTTTAAAGAACACAAAACAAAATATTACTTCAATCACACAACTCCTGGAATGAAGTAACCCTTCACCTTCAGATATGCCTTCCAGATTATCACTGCAGAGGGAAAAGCGCAAGGTTTTATCAGGTTTACCGTGGAGTTTGTTTTCATCAACAGGGACATCTCCTTGTCCTCCGTCCGCAAGCTGCATGTTTAGGACCTGAAAAATACAGTGTCAATTTTGGTTTATCGCAAATAAAACACTACTGATAAAAAAATGAATGACAGCAAGTGTATGTTCAAGTTCTTCTTAATATTAACTATTTAAAACTAAAAATCCATTTATAAGGAGTAGCAAGCTTTTAAAATCAAAAAGAACATCAGTTAAATAACAGAGGCTATGCCTTTCCATCAACCTACAAGTGTCAAGAGATTAAACAATCAGACAGAGAGTGAGCAGTGGTTGAGATTCTAGGATCGAAAGGCTTTGGTGTCTTTTCTGTCATATCACATATGGCCACTGCTCTCTGTTCTGTTAGCTTAGCAGTCAGCAAATGATCTGGCAGAATAACACCTGGAATCCAAAACAAAACCACTGCACATCTTTCAAGTCCTTATACCCTGGCCATGACTGGACACATCCTTAACACTTCACCAGCTAGTCTGCACCTGTGCCTTAGCTGTCAATTCCTATGTGTGGACCTTCAAAGTTCTTTCCTGCCCATACATATATCCTCCCAAGTTCTGGGATATGTGAAAGCCCTATGTTCCTAGAATGACCTTGCCCAGACTCTTCTTTCCTAGGGTTTTCAGTCAGTCTGAGGGTTTCACTGAATGTTGTCCCTTGCTCAAGGAAGCAATAACTAATGTACAGTATTTTCCTCTCATCACTTTTCTTTCTTTTGTTTCAGGGCTGGGGAATGAATCCAGGGTCTCACACACTATTGAACTACATACCCAGCCCCTCAATGGTTCTAACAAATGCCAAATGAGAAGATGCTTTAGCCCTGGGAAACAAAAGAGGCGAGAAAAAGAAAGGCAAGCCCAGGAGCTGATTCTTCAGGGATCTATCAGACAGATCCAAATACACAGGTATGATTCTTTGAGAATAAAGTTCACTCTGCTCCCTCAGGTACCAACAAACTGCACAGGAATGCAAGCTACTGCTTTCTGGGGAACCAGTGAACTGGGAATGGGGATGGTAACATGGTAAGGCAAACATCACAGAGCTCTCTTGACAAAATGCTCCAGTGTTTTCTTCATTCACATGTGCACTGGCTTGATTAGATTCCACAATTCCAAAAAAGTGGATTCTGACAGCTTCCACCAGCTGGCTCCTTTGTGTTGTGTGTGCAATGGTAGAGTTCTAGAGTCTGACAATCCTATCAATCACGCCACAATCCTTAACAGTTTTATTAACCAACACCATGCCATCACTTTATCAACATTTCCATCACTGGTCATTTCTTCCCAAGCCAGTAATGAATTTTCTTTAAGAATAAGCATTTGGGGAGCTGGGGATTTAGCCCTGTGGTTTCAGCATCTGCCTGGCAAGCACAAGGTCCCGAGTTCAATCCCTGGTAACCACAAACCACATACTAGGCATGGTGACTCATGCCTATAAGCACAGCAATGATAAACACATACCACAATGCTGGACGTGGTGGCTCACGTCTGTAATCCCAGCATTCGAGAGGCAGACAGGAAGATCACTGTGAGTTTGAGGCTGGCCTGGACTACACAGTGAGCTTGGGGCCTGTCTGAACTACAAAAGTAAGACCCTGTCTCAAAAAAAAGCATCCAGGCCAAGGATTTAGCTGAAGCAGTACCATGACAACCTTACAAGCACAAGGGACTAAGTTTGATCTCCAATACCAACAAAAAAAACATTCACTGAGCCAGAGATGCAGTTCAGCAGCATAGCATCTGTCTGGCAAGCATAAGCCCTGAGTTCAATTCCTGATACCAAAAAAGAAAAAAGAAGAAGGAAAGAAAAGACCAAATACAAAGACTCATTATTAAATAGAGATGCTGTATCTTTTTCAAGAAAAGACAGTCTATAAGAAGGCCCTTCTTGTGCTCACTTTGGCAGCACAAAAAATTGGAACGATACAGAGATTAGCATGGCCTCTGTGCAAGGATGATACACAGACTCATAAAGCATTCTGTATTTTTTAAATCATTTCTCTAGTGTGAGAAACTGAAAGTGTATATAAGATTCAAAGTGTATGATAGGTATCGTAAAATAGGGAAAAAAATCACCAAAATGGAACAGGAACTTGGGGGAACAGGAGAAAGCAAAGAAAGGAAAGAAAAACTTGAAGGTAAAAAGGAAAAAGTGGAAACAAAGCTTATATATATATATATAAAGGGGTAGAGGGCTAGAGGTAGGGAAAAAAAGGTGAATGGAAAAAATTAAGAATCAAAATATATTATGCACAAGTACAAATTCTCAATGATGAATATGAAAATAATGTATACTTAAAATATACCAATAAACTCAATTTTTAAAAAGGCCTTTTTTCAGAGTCAAAATTTCTACTTATTCCCATTTGTCTCTATTCCATGATTTTTTTTTTTTTTTTTTTTGAGACAGGGTCTCACTTTGTAGTTCAGGATGACCCTGCACTCACTATGTAGCCCAGGTGAACCTAGAACTCACAGCAATCCTCCTGCCTCTGCCTCCTAAGTGCTGGGATTACAGGCATGAGCCACCACAGCCAACACTGTGGTATGGGGTACTGATTGCCGGTGGGCGTGAGTCACCATACTCAGTATTCTATGTGGTTACCAGGAATCGAACTCAGGACCTTACGCTTACAAGGTAGATGCTAGAAACACTGAGCTAAATCCCCAGCCCTCCATGATTTTTTATACAGATAACTTAAAACTGATTCTCATATAATTAAGCCCATTTCTTTGTTTGGTTTTATATTTTTTAATTTGTAAAAAATTTTAATGCAGGGGCCAGGGATTTAGCTCAGTGGTTCCAGTGCCTATCTTGCAAGTGCAAGGGCCTGGGTCCCCCCCACCCCAACATCAATATTGGGTGTTAGAGACTCACACTGCACAGCAATCAGTACCACATACCACAGTGTTGGGCGTGGTGGCTCACGCCTCTAATCCCAGCACTCGGGAGGCAGAGGCAGGAGGATTGCTGTGATGTGAGTTGGAGGCTGAGCTCAGGGCCAGCCTGAACTACAAAGGGAGACCCTGTCTCAAAAAAAAAAAAAATTTAATGCAGCAAAACATTTATTGGTACTTTTTTTTTCCTGGTATTAGGAATCAAACTCAGGACCTTGCACTCGCCAGGTAGGCTTGGTGGCCACTGAGCTAAATTCCCAGCCCTTATAGGTACATTTTAGGCACACATAATGATAACATGTATCATAATTTGCTTCTATACATGGTACCTCTTCCCTCTATGTTTCCCTCCCCTTAACAGACCCCTTTGTACAAAAACTTTGTTTTCATTTTTTTCTATTTTCACTTTCTTTGTCTCTTCCTTCCTTTCTTTCTCCTTCCTCTTTCCATTTGAACATTTTCTTCCCCTTTCCAAGTATCTATTATACATTTTAGTCCTTATTTCCATTTTCAGTTTCTAATGCCAGAGAAACAATGCACTATTTAAAAATGTGTGTCTGATTTATTTCATTTAAGAGTATGGTCTCAAAGTCCATCCATTTAGATGTAAATGTCTGAAGCTTGTCCTTCTTTATGGTACAGTAGTACTCCACTGTATTTTAAAAACTACATTTTTTCTTTTTGAGACAGGGTCTCGCTTTGTAGTTCGGTATGATTTATACTGTTCTAGTCTCCTGTATTTTTCAAGTGCTTAGCAATAAGTTGAACAATTTCAAAATTTAATAAATTAATTTCAAAATTTTTGCTTTTTTTACAAAAACAAAGATACAGGTGGGTTGAGGTTGTAGGGAGGGCTGGGAAATGGGAAAAAATTAGAATCAAGATGTACCATGTACAGGTACAATTTTTTTTTTTTTTGAGACAGGGTCTCGCTTTGTAGTTTAGGCTGACCCTGAGCTCAGCCTCAGACTCACATCACAGCAATCCTCCTGCCTCTGTCTCCCAAGTGCTGGGATGACAGGCGTGAGCCATCACGCCTGGCACTGTGGTATGTGGTACTGGTTGCTGGTGGGCATGAGTCTCCACACCCAGTATTGTACGTGATAACTGGGGATTGAACCTGGGTCCTTACGCTTGCAAGACAGGCGCCAGAACCACTGAGCTAAATCCCCAGCCCAAAACTACATTTTTTTCAATCCATTTGTCAATGGGTGGGCATTTATCAAGCCCATTTCTTTAAAATTTTTCTTACTCTTTTTAGTTTTCTCTTACATTTTCTTCCTGACCAATTAAAGAATTTTTTTCAACTAAAAATTTTTTTTTTTTTTTTTTTT
>PVIR01042943.1:0-11983 GCA_004026965.1 Petromus typicus | reverse complement strand
TGTGGTACTGGTTGCTGCTGGGTGTGGGTCTCCACACCCAGTATTGTTATGTGGTTATCGGGGAATCGAACCCGGGCCCTTGCGCTTGCAAGACAGGCCTCGGAACCACTGAGCTAACTCCCCGGCCCTCTCAAAGTTATCATTCTTTATGGGAAAATAAAACTCTATTTTATAAAAGAAATGCACATGTTTATCCATTTTCCAGTTGATGGACATTTGGGTTGCTTCCAACATTTAGCTATCACAAACAGCTACTATAAACATGGGTGCACATGATTCACTGTGATATGAATCTTTCAATTCTTTCACATATATACCATCAGGTCAAATACGATCTATAATCCTAGTTTTTTGAGGAATCACCATACTAATATCCACAGTGTTTGCACCAGTCTGTGTTCATATCAACAGTGGAGAAGGGTTCCTTTCTCCTTGAAGCCTGGCCAGCATTTGTTGTTGGTTGTTTTGGTGATAGCAGCCATTCTTCATGGAGTGAGATGGAATTTGTATTGTTTTCATCTGGGTGTCTAGAATGACCAGTGATGTTGAACATTTCCTTATGAGTTTCTTAGCTGCTTAGTTATTGGATGTTTTTACATCTAGGTATGTCCCTTTGCATATAAGTGACTGAAATTTATGTACTCATAAGTAAAATAAATACATCACTCATGTATAAATATATTTTCTCTGATATGAGAAACTAAAGATGTAAATGAGTTCTAAAATGTAAGGTATACTTTGTGAAATAGTAAGTAAATATTCAAATGGAAAAGGGAGTAGGGACAAGTAAAGAAGAGAAATAATTTGAGAGAAAAAAAAAAGGAAACAAAGCTGACATATATAGGGGACGGAAGATTGGAGCATGGACAGACTCCTATCACAGTGAATTATGTGCACCCATGTTTATAGCAGCAGTTTGTGATAGCTAAATGTTGGAAGTGTCTGTTCATTTCAAAAGTCCATTTTTAAATTTGGTCTTTAATTTTGGCTAGGGGCTTTTTTTTTTTTTTTTGAGACAGGGTTTTGCTTTGTAGTTCAGGCTGGCCCTGAGCTCAGCCTCAAACTCACACCACAGCAATCCTCCTGTCTCTGCCTCCTGAGTGCTGGGATTACAGGCGTGAGCCACCACACCTGGTAATATGGTATGTGGTACTGGTTGCTGTTGGGCGTGAGTCTCCACACCCAGTATAGTATGTGGTTGCCGGGGAATCGAACCCGGGCCCTTGTGCTTGCAAGACAGGTGCCGGAACCACTGAGCTAAATCCCCAGCCCCTGATTTTTTTAACCTCTTTATATATTTTAGATAGTAACCTTTGTCTGAGAAACAATTGGAAAAATTTTTTTCCTTATTGTTGTCTGTCTTTTCACTCTGCTGGTGGTTTCTGTTGCTGTGCAGAAGATTTTTAATAAGATAAGATCCCAGTTGTTGATTTCTTCTGCTAGTTCTGCTAGTTCTTTGCTGTAAAGGTTTTGTTCATAAATATTTTCCCTAGGCCAATGCCTCTGAGAGTTCTACCTAACCTATTATTCTGGCAGATTTAGTGTTTCAGTTTTAATATTTAAGCCTCTAATGTACTTTGATTTTGGTTAGTACAAGGTGAAAGACATAGATCTAGCTTTAGATTTTGGTAGGTTGAAATCCAATTTTTCCAGCTGAATTTTTTTTTTTTTTTTTTTTTTTTTAGGTTTTTTGAGACAGGGTCTTGCTTTGTGGTTCAGGCTGGCCCTGAGCTCAGCCTCAAACTCACATCACAATCCTCCTGCCTCTGCCTCCTGAGTGCTGGGATTACAGACGTGAGCCACCACGCCCGGCACTGTGGTATGTGGTACTGCTTGCTGCTGGGTGTGGGTCTCCACACCCAGTATTGTTATGTGGTTACCGGGGAATCGAACCAGGGTCCTTGCGCTTGCAAGACAGGCACCGGAACCACTGAGCTAACTTCCCGGCCCTGAAATGTTTTTATTATTCCATGATTCTGCAATGCACTGATCAAGAATATGTTTGTCATTCACTGTGTCCTTCTGCATTTGGTTCTCAGTCTGTTGACTGTTAGCTTCATTCCATTGTTATCTAATAAATCATATGACATTATTTCCAATTTTAGTAATACTTGGGAGTTACTTTATGACATGAAAGATTATCTTTATTTTACATGTCTGGTAGCTATAGAAAAATGTATTCTGATGTTTTTGGATAAAATTCTCTAATGGGGAATAAAAATTTCATGGTATAAAGGAAAAAATGGAAACAAAACATGAATACAGGAGGTTGGGGAGTGGAAGGGAAAAAGGCAATGGGGAAAATGAGAATGAAGATACATCATGTAGAGGTACAAATTCTCAATGATCAATAAGATCATAATATATTTCTACAATTTGCCAATAAACTCATTAAATGACAAATGTGTAATATAAATAAAAAAGAAAATATAATGTTCTATTTATGTCAGTTAAATGCATTTATTGTGAAATGACCTTGGACTATTATATTTCTTTATTTTTTTGCTCCACTTAAACTATATTGAGAGTACAGTATTGAAGTCCACTACTATGAGTATATTCACCTCTTTTTTTCCTTCTATGTCAAACAGTGTTTATTTTATAATATAGGATGTAAATCACAATTATGAATTTAAAAACCCACACACACATAATTTTTATCTCTTTTTGGTGAATTGTTAAATTTATTAATACACACTGATTTTTTTTTCTTTTCTGGTCAGTTTTGACTTGAATTCAACTTTGTCAGGAATAACTATAACTATGTATTTGTTGCATTTGATTTATAACTCTTGGAATGTCATTTAAATTTTTTTTCTTTTCTTTCTTTCTTTTTTTTTTTTTTTTTTTTTTTTTTTTTTTTTTTTTTTTTTTTTTTTTTTTTTTTTTTTTTTTTTTTTTTTTTTTTTTTTTTTTTTTTTTTTTTTTTTTTTTTTTTTTTTTTTTTTTTTTGAGACAGGGTTTTGTTTTGTAGTTCAGGCTGGCCCTGAGCTCAGCCTCAAACTCACATCACAGCAATCCTCCTGCCTCTGCCTCCCAAGTGCTGGGATGACAGGCGTGAGACACCACACCCGGCACTGTGGTATGTAGTACTGGTTGCTGCTAGGCGTGAGTCTCCACGCCCAGTATTGTATGTGGTTACCGGGGATCAAACCCGGGTCCTTGCACTTGCAAGACAGATGCCGGAGCCACCGAGCTAGATCCCCGGCCCTGTCATTTAAATTTTTTGTTTGGAGTTTGTGTTGACTTTTGCAGATGAGGTGTAACTGTCAGGCAATGCATGGATGGATCTTGGTTTTAGTTTAAATCTTCTATGCTTGCTTTTTATTAAAGACCAAAGACCAAATACATGGTGGTGGATTACTTTCCCATATCAGGGATCAAACTCAGGACCTTGTATTTGCCAGGTGGGCACAGCACCACTGAGCTACATTCCCAGTCCAGATTGAGAGTTATTTGCAAAAAGAATATGCTAATTTCTGTGATGATGTTTTCTCTCCAGGGCTTAATATTTTCATGTTTCTTCATTTAATTGCCCTATATTTTATGAATCAAAAGTGAAAGTCATGATCAGTCATACTTTACAGAAGAAAACAAACCTATATTTTACAAAGAAGATAGAACAGAAGTATGAACTTTGGTAAGGAGAGGAAATCCAATGGAGAGAGCCTCCAATGACCATAGTGAGAATGAATAGAGCAACAAAATGTTGGAGAGCTGGCTAGTTTATACAAAGAAATGGAATTATTCAGGTTCTATGCTGTATAACTAAATGATTGAATAGAGGATGAAGTCCTGGGGTACAGTGAAAAACCTCTTATTCAGAAGAACTCTAGGTCATGGTTTTATCTTCTTAGTCACCAAGAACACAGAGCTATCATCATTGCATAAGTGAGGATTCTGCATAGGGAGATTCTTTTTTTTTTTTTTTTTAGGTCTTTTGAGACAGGGTCTTGCTTTGTAGTTCAAAAGTATCCCCGGCCCCAATAGGGAGATTCTTAGAAGGAATGCATAACGTGTAGTCTTGGGAAGTGGTAACTTCCCTGAGAGAAATCTGACAATGTTGGCCTCAGCCACAAAAAACATTTGCATGAAAAAAGGGAAAGAAAAAATTTGTTAGTGAAAACAAAACTTAATGTATATTGATTCTCATTCCCCCGCCCCATTCCCCTGCCTTCCCTAACATCTGTTAATGCCCAACTCTCTAGATACATGAACTTTGTTTGCAGGTTTGAGCCAGCATGCTCAGCTATACTAGATATTAGTACTATGCCTATGAAGACTGGCCAAATTTTTCCCCAGTGTGTATGGTTTCTCTTATTCTGCTAATAGTTTAATTTGATGCAATGCCTATTTTGACTCGATATTATTTATTGTGCATTTGGGATTTTGTATTTTCAGAAAGTCTTCACCTGTACCTATGCCTTCAAGAGTTTTTTCTGTTTTATCTTCCAGCAGGAAATCCTTCAACTTTATTATGAACCAAACATACCAGGAAAACAAGGTGAAACTGCTCAGTGTTACAACATATAATTTATCCTGACACTTAGGTAATGAGATAAGAAATAACAAGGAAAACAAAATACATTCTATTTATTTCTATGACATTTCAAGTTATTGCTACTTTTTGTAAATTATGTATCTATAATTAAATACAAGAAATATACTTTATTTTATAATTTATCTTTCTTTTTAGAATTTAATTCATTGATGAACAATGAATTTGTTTGCCTCCACAAATATCACTAAATGCCCACTAAAATTTCTGTTAGAAAATATCAGCTCCAGTTAACTGAAAACCCAAGTAAGACTACATTTTTAAAATAAGGTGAATCAAAAAGAAACACATTCTAAATAGCTAACAGAGAATAAATGATTGGAATTTGTAGGGTAAGGCAGATTACAAATAATGAAAGAAAACTGAGCCAGCTGTGCCTCCTGTGCCTCAGGTTTGTCTCTACTGACGTAGACTCAGGATCAAACGAAGAGACTGCATGAGAAGCTCCTCCCCTAACTGTCCTTGGCAGCGGACAGTGCAGGTAACAGAAACATGAAAATTCAACATCAAGGTCAACTCACTCACACTTGCAGTATTTTTTTCATTTGAAAGAAAATACCTCCTTTAAATTCAGACAGACACCTTGTCATTTATTAGAATGCATGATTTATCCAGCTAGGATTTATAAGAAAGATAATTCTTTGAAATTTACGTTTGGCAGCTAAGTTTATATTTCTGATGTGGGTTTATTTTAGAATTCTTTCCTCAGTATCAGATATTCTTTTGCTGTCCATATTATCCTGCATACAGCCTAAGCACATGTCATCATGCTCACAAGAGCTTCATCTCAGTACTTACCTGAACTTTTCCAAAAATCAGTGACAAACATGAAAATTACTCTGAAGTTACATGACGGAGAGATGGACATATAAATCTGTCATTTTTCGACTCTAACTAAATCTGCAAGAAAAGGTATTTTAAACAAATCATCCCTTAATCTTGGAGAGAAGAGAGAAAAGAGAAATGTAGGACTTGGAAAACAGAAAGACAAGTAGTCCTCTACTTCAAAGCAGTCTGCCAGGCAGGTACTTTACCTTCATCCACTAATATGATAATTTATTCACTGGATAGAAGGAAAAATAATTCCTAGAAAGCAAATTAGTTGTCAGGTTATGCAACTAGGAAACAAATTCTTGCAATGAGATAGGAGGACAGAATATTAGAAGGTCCTGCTCTGGAGAAGGGAACAGCCCAGGAGAAAATATTGACACACTCTGCTCCCCCCAAAAAAGGCCCAGCCTGCTTACCACTCAGGAAATGCAAGCTGGAGGTATGCCAAAATCCTCATAGCTTGAGAGCAACTGTTTAGTACAATTTTTAATCCCAAATACTGAATCAAGATTTAGCATATCTTGGGACACCTCCAGTAGAAAGGAAGTTCTGGAAAAGAAAGCGGAATAAAGCAGTGCTGTGCGTGAAAGAGAAAGCTTTACTTCAAATAGTTGTGCCTTCCATGAGAGGAGAAAACATTCTGTAGTCAAGAAAGGAGAACTGCGTAATCCTTTCAACATACCTATTTGTAAAAGCTGTAGGTATCATACTAGAGCAATACATACATTCCTATGTTTATAGTTGCTCTGCTTGTGTGTGTGTTACTGGGGCTGGAACTCACAACCTTGCACTTGCAAGACAGGTGATGGTGCCACTGAGCTCAATCTCTCATCTAGCTGCTCAACTCTTAATAAATAAATCCTTTTTTTTTTTTTAGTTTTTTGAGACAGGGTCTCACTTTATAGTCCAGGTTGGACCTGAACTCAACCTCAAACACATCAATCCTCCTGCCTCAGCTGGGATTACAAGTGTGAGCCACCTCACCAGGCATTGTTGTATGTGGTTACCAACTATCAAAACCAAGACCTTGCATGTGCAAGGCAAGGACCAGAAACACTGAGCTAAATTCCTGGGCCTTTATAAATAAATCTTGACAGCAGCCTGTATGCCCTTCTACAGATGAGTCGATAATGGAATCATGGCACTGAGAAAGTATTCTACCATACTGAAGAATAAACTTGAATCATTTGTAGGAAAATGGATACACATTGTGACCGTAATAACAGGTGATACAGATCTGACACATGAGCTTAAATGGTTTCTCTTATATGAGAAATTCAAACTATGAACAAACAGCAAAATAAGAAATATATAATGGGAAATAAGGAGGGGATCTTTTGCAAAACAATAAAAGGAGATAAAGTAGAGGAAGAAAAGACAGAGGGGATGAGGAGGATTAAAATGAAGAATTGAAATGGGTTCTATACACGTACCATACATGTTCTTCATGTATGAAGAATATAAAAAAACTGAGGACTGGGGATTTAGCTCAGTGGTACTATCACCTATCTCAAAGGCAAGGTGGTAAGTTTGATCACTGGTACCATGAAAAAAAATTTGAAGGAAAAAGGCCTAATAAATAAACAAGATTTTAAAAGCGATCACTACAAAGGTGTTTTTGTTCTGGAAGAGACAACCTCTGTCTCTACTGAAGTGAACAGGCATGATATCTGTGGAGAGGTTAGGGGCATGCCTGTGAGGAACATGAAAATATAAAGGAAATGTGGCCTGCATGAGGCAAGCATGTCAGGAGGCTGGCCAGGCTCCTGGGCATAGTTCTGAGGAGCCAAGTCATGGACAAAGGGAGATAGACAAGAAGACCTGACATTGTTGACCTTGACCTGCAGGCAACCTGCTCTCAACTGTTCCTCTGTCACTCAATTGTCTGTCACACATTTTGAGGTCCTTTAGGCACCAGCTCAGAGTTACCACACAGCCCACAGGGTGCAGGGGACATCAAACAGTAATCATAGAACTAGGGGTTCCATGGTGAGACCCAAGGGACTGAGAGGAGTGGGCAGAATTGCAAGGTGGTTTCATGCGGGAGGTGACATGTAAAAATGAGTACCACTTAGATAATACCTTCCATGGAGCAGAAGACTAACACATAAGAAATGAAGGAGGAGTAAGTGAGTGAGTGCATGATGACGGTCCACACAGTCAGGTGTGGGCTGGGGAGACAGCCAGATTGAGCTGTGGAAGCCCCAGGCACAAGGGGAGGACAGGTGGGGTTAGCCTATAGTGTAGTGCCACTGTGCTCCCTCCATAGCCTGTGTTCTAGCTCAGGGAGCACTTATGTGTTCTCACTTCTTCATCTATCCAGGACAGGCCTGGTGTGGCCTTGACACTCGAATGTGTCAGGCCATTTGAACAGGGGTTTTGTGAAGCGGAGAAGAACAGCCAGAGGCAGAGAACGAGGAGCAAGAGTCTGTGAAGAAGGTTACCAGGGCTGGGATCTAGGGCAGGGATCACCAGAGCAATGAGCAGGTTGTGGTAGCAGCCTTGTCCTGTGTCCTGGGAACAACTCACCACCCACTTTCACAGAGAGATAATTCAGGAGGAAGCGTCCTCATGGTCAGTCAACTCCATGACACCCTCGCTGTACATTCTAATGTTGAGATCAAAGGCACCACAGAAAGGTGTAAGAGTGCATCAGAGTCAGGCTTAATAGTAATGACCCAGGGAAGAGGGGGAGGGATGTGAAGCTCAGGTTGGGGACATTTGCTAACTGCAGTGGTCCAAATGGAGACCATCACGGTCACGTTGAAGCAAGCTTCTTCTGTTATGGAGACTGGGTCAAGAGAGGCAAAATCTTAACTATATCCTGACCTGACCCAAGTATACTTCATTTTTCAGTTTTACGTCTGTAGAACTGGCAGATTTCAATAGATCAATGCTCCAGACTCAGTTTAAGTCACTATTGTTAGCATAAACTGGGGCATGACAGAGACTACAATAGTGGGCAAAAATGAAATGACAAGTGAGGTTTATTATCAGCAAAGTCAGGAGTGATGAAGCTGTTCACCCTGAGTGTTGGCTGAGGGGAAACTTTATAGTGGAGTTTGGGAATGAAAGCAATATTACCAGGAGAAATGCAAAAAATATTTTTCACATTTCTTTTTTTCTCTGTACTGAGTTTATTGGTACATTTTAGGTATATTATCAACACATTCATCACTGAGAATTTATACCTGTACCTGATGTACCTTGATTCTCCTTTTTTTTCCATTCCTCTGTCTTCCCTTCAATCCCCTCTCTTATACACATAAGCTCTGTTATCATTTTTTTAACTATCAGTCTTTTTCTTTCCCTCTTTGCTTTCCTCTGCCTTTGCTCCTTGTTTCTCTTTGAGTAGTAAAAATTTTTTTCTTGAGGTGTGGAAGTCTTCTCTTCCAGGTAGAGGATGGGAGGGAGTATCCAGTGGTATCTCAACACACAGATGTTGTTGCATGAGGGGAGCTGTTTTTCCCACACCCAGAACTTGGTTTCCTTTCTGTCTTGCAGGATATGTAACTGCATTGCCTGGTAAGTTTTTTCTTCTGCTTAGGCTGGGGTCTGACAACTGTGTGACATACCACATAAAAGCTGGCAGGAAATAAACAAAATATAGAATCAGGATACTTGCCAAAATCTAGAATCAAAATTATTCACTCGCAGAGCCTTCTCACAGCCCAGGTATTTATACGTGTTCCTCTCTCGGCTGGAATAATCTGACCAGGCCATTGCTGCATGGAGCTTGAGTTCTTGGAAGGACTTGCTGCAGGAGACAATGGGGGAGAGCAGGTGCCCAGTGCAGGAGACAGGAGCTGCTTACTGTGAGGGCCAACGTGAGTGATGGTGAGAGAGACTTGTAGGTGCAGTGCTGGAAAAAGGCATGGGCAGCGAAGGACCCCTGAGTGGGTCACATTTGAGGTATCTTTTCAAAGAGACCACATTTCTAGCTGCTTTGAACTGGGAGCTCTGACATTCATCCTCCATGCACATTCCAGCATTCCTTGTAGAAGATAAGCCGGGATTTGCCTGAACTGTCTTCCTGGGAGCACATTTCAAATACAAAGCAACCTCACTAGGGTCCACAGAACAAACACCTCTTCACTTATTCTGTCATACTGGGGCTGCTTTCCAAGCCCCAATCGGCTCTTGGTCCGTATCAGAGAACCAGCAGCAAGCCTGAGGCCCAGAGTCTGACTGCAGCCCCTCCTCAGACTGCAGCGCCTGCCTCAGGTGCTCCTTCTTGTAATAGCCACAGTGAATGCATTTGTCTTGCCCTTTGTCTGTATCCTGACCCACAGTAGTAGGTAGCATTTTTCCTCTGCTCTAGCATGCATGATGTGCCTGCTCTTTCAGTGGGCAAAAGAAATAAAGTCTTCCAGTGGCACCTATCTCTTGAACTGAGGAATTAGCCAATGCAGTGTTGATTCCTTTCCAGTCATAAGAATGATGAGAGGTATAAGCGCCTTCCTTCTGCTTAGGACATGGAAAACACTGGCATTTTGTAATGTGTAGACCTGTAAATCATGGCCAAATAAGAAGAATATCCTCATTGTCATACAAAAGAAGGTGAGAATGGTTGGAGGATTTAGCTTTAGATGTGGTACCACATCTACCTAGGAAGCACAAGGACTCAAGTTCAATCCCCAGTATGACACACACACACACACACACACACACACACACACACACACACACACACACACACAGCTGAAACTCAGACAGGCTACTTGGGACTGTTACAGGCTTGGAGTAGTTACTCTGTTGTTCCAAACTCAATGTCTTAGGGGACATAGCACCATTTTTTCATAACCCAGCAGGGCCTGGCTCTTCCTCCTGGTGACATGTCTCAGTGGCAGATAGTATTATATTGTATTATATTATATTACAATTTGCAGACGATATTATACTGGAAAGATATTGTGTATTTTTTCATCATTTTATCTGATTTTCTTTTAATATTTTAAGAAATAGTTCATAAAATTAATAATTTCTATTATTTGACCATCAAATATTTTCTCTAGTATTTCTAGCAGTTCCTAATTATTTTAGAAATTAAGTAAATAAATATATTTGTGAGGCCTTTGGGAAAATATCCATTGTGACCTTTTGTATCTATGATTAATCCATGATCAACAAGGAAAATTTCAAAAACATGATTCCAGAATAAACTCAGTAACTCTTAGTACAGGTGTGAAAATGAACAAAAATCCTGAATATGATATAGGACCTGAAAAATAGAACTGATTTTATAGCATTCAGTCATGGTGAACCTAGGGCACATGTGCTTCTGTGGGTTACTTCTAGTAGTGAAAGTTCTGAAATGTTTCTACCACTGCAAACGTCTAAAAAAAACCATGAAACTTTTTCCCATTTTCCATAGTTGTACATAGGTTGTGCAAGAAACAGAATCATGTCCCTGGCCTCAGGAGGATAAACATTGTAAGAAAAATAACTGAAGAACCTAGGTATGGTAAAGAGTATCTATGATTCCAGCACTCTGGAAGGCTGAGGCAGGAGGATCCTAAATTGAAATTCTGCCCAAAGCAGTTACTAGCATTGAGTTGATTGAAAATTTTTTAAAAATTAAAAAAATACCTGTGTATGTTGGTCACTGTAACAGCCCTCCTTTCAATTCAGGGGGAGGGGATAAATTGTTTTTTATCAATTTCATACTATTTATCAGAAACAGAGGAATCTGCTAATTAGGCGCAGGATACTTATAAAAATCTTATTAAGATCTCAATTTATTTTACATCCCAAGTTATTTATGAAGACGCATATCTTTTCTTTACCACTTATAAAAATTTCTGTTTCCTACAAGCTATGTGGGGACTTTTGCTCTTCCATTTGATGTTAAATCAAAGTAATGATGAACAAATATTTTGCCATTTTCATACTCAGGTATGTAGGAGCTAGCTAGCTGGTTGATGGGAACTTCAGTACCCGCTATCCTGCTGCTCCACAACCTGCTTGCTATCAGCTACTTGGGCCTGTATGCTTCGGTTTGTCTTCTCACACCTCCTCAAATAAAAGAAAGACATATTTTTTGATAAAAGTGAGAAAAAGATTTATGTAAATCTATGTCTGAGAACATGAAGGGCAGTATTTACTTCAAATAACTATTTCCCCATGTGCGGTGGACACGGGTGCTTTCCAGTATGGAACAGGGAGCAGGGAGAATACAGAGATCTGCCAATCTCCACACTTGCTGAATCACTTGTAGCCATCTTCATGTGGCTCCATCTTTTGGAAAGGAACTTGGCTCTAGGTTTTTGGTGTCAGATCTGAAAACTCTTCATTCATCTGGGCTGAGGAGAGGAAGGGGAAGCTGTTTATGCCTTAGCACTAACAAAGCCACTTGTTTTTAAGGAAAAAACTAACTATTAAGGTTTTATATCACAATGCCAGTTACATGTCCACTGTAGCTTATTTGAGTCCTCAGTTTTAAAGTGTCATATCACCTTGTCTTTGTCTGATTTTGGATTAAGGTGTTGACTCCATCAAAAATAGCTGGAACACACAAAAGGGAAGCTGGAGTTTAAAAAAATTTATCACTAAAAATTGTGAAGTGAATTACAAAAGAAAGCCAAAGCCAGGAGC
>PVIR01042942.1:0-11986 GCA_004026965.1 Petromus typicus | reverse complement strand
TTTTTAGGTTTTTTGAGACAGGGTCTCGCTTTGTGGTTCAGGCTGGCCCTGAGCTCAGCCTCCAACTCACATCACAATCCTCCTGCCTCTGCCTCCCGAGTGCAGGGATTACAGGCGTGAGCCACCACGCCCGGCACTGTGGTGTGTGGTACTGGTTGCTGCTGGGGTGAGTTTCCACACCCAGTATTGTTATGTGGTTACCGGGGAATCGAACCCGGGCCCTTGCGCTTGCAAGACAGGCTCCGGAACCACTGAGCTAACTCCCTGGCTCCCTCAGTCACCTTTCTTTTGAACAAAATGAACTTTTTAATGTAGAACAGCTTTGGATTTGCAGAAAAATTGCAACAGAGAGTTCTGCACACCCTGCCCTCAGCCTGGCGGATGCCAACATCTTGCGTCAATATGGTCCATTGTTTAGTGCAGGGCCGCGGCCGGGCGGTCGTGAGGTGAGGCCGGCGCTACACTCCAGCCCCCTTGGCCCTGCAGGGTTTCCCCGCGGGAGTAACTTGGCGAGCGGACCCCTTCCCACGGCCAGGGCCACGCCAAGCAGGCCGGACCCCTCTCCCCCTCCGCCCCGCCGCGGAAAGTTAAGTTTGAAGAGGGGGGCCGAGGGGAACATGGACATGAAGAAGAGGATCCACCTGGAGCCGAGGAACCGAACCCCGGCAGCTGTTCGAGAACTTGTCTTGGACAACTGCAAATCAAATGGGTGGAAAAATTGAGGGTTTAACAGCTGAATTTGTGAACTGAGAGTTCCTCAGTTTAATAAATGTATGCTTGATTTCAGTTTCAAATCTCCCCAAGCTACCTAAATTGAAAAAGCTTGAGCTCAGTGACAATAGAATCTTTGGAGGTCTGGACATGTTAGCAGAAAAACTTCCAAATCTCACACATTTAAACTTAAGTGGAAATAAACTGAAAGACATCAGCACCTTGGAACCTTTGAAAAAATTGGATTGTCTGAAAAGCCTGGATCTGTTTAACTGTGAGGTTACTAACCTGAATGACTACCGAGAGAGTGTCTTCAAACTCTTACCCCAGCTGAGCTACCTGGACGGCTATGACAGAAAGGACCGGGAAGCCCCAGACTCAGATGCAGAGGTGGACGGTGTAGATGAAGAAGAAGAGGATGAAGAAGGCGAAGATGCAGAAGATGAAGATGAGGATGAAGATGAAGAGGAGGAAGAAAGCAGAAAAGGTGAAAAGAGGAAGAGAGAAGCAGATGATGAAGGAGAAGATGATTAAGACCCCCAGTAATCTGCAGAAACAGAACTGTTCAGTATTGGTTGGACTGCTCATGGATTTGGTAGCTGTTTAAAAAAAAAAAAAAAAAAGGTAGCTGTGATACAAACCCCAGGATACCTACCCACCCAAAGAGCCAGAGAATAGTTCCTGTGACATTCCACCTTCCTTCATTTCGTCCCTCTTGGTAATCCACCACCAAGTGTGGGGACTTTGCCCCAACAAAACTGTAAGTGTTGTTAGTTTTTTGTGTAAGACTCTTGCTGTAGCATGGATAGCTGTGATTGGTGAGTCAGCCATCTGTGGCTACCAGTTACACTGAGATTATAACAGCATTTTTACTTTCTGTACAACAAAAAAAAGCTTTGTAAATAAAATCTTAACATTAAAAAAAAAAACATGGTACATTGTTCGCCATCAGTGTATCAATACCCGTAATATCAACGAAACTGCTTACTTTCTCCAGATTTGATAGGGGTCTTTTCTCGGGTCCAGGATCCAGTCCAGAACAGCACAGGATATGAGTTATCACATCCTCTCGCCTCCCCTGGACTGTTACAGTTTCTCAGACTTCTTTTTGGTAATGACTGTTTTGAGACGAATTGGTCATGTGTTCTGTAGAATATTCCTCAAATGAGAGCTGTCTAACATTTTTCTGATGGTTGGACTGGGGTTGTAGGTTTGGGGGACAAAGACCACACAGAGGAAATGGCTCCCATCACATCAAGTCACCTCATGTCTGGGGTGCATGCCCATCATTGTGACTTACTGCTGAGAACGTCGCCCTGAGAACCTGGCCACTCCCTACTTCTGCGTGGGGCTTCAACCTCGTGAGCAGAGGGTTCTGCGTTATCTAAATTATGTGGGATTCTTTGTGTGGGAGATATGTCTCTTTTTCCCATTTATTTATTTATTTTCTATTATGTATATCCATAAAGATTCATGAATATTCATTTTATACTTTGTGGGTGCATGCATGTGTGTTTGTGTGTGTTACTGGAGACTGAACCCAGGGCCTTCATACTGAGCTACATCCTCATCCCTTTTGTTGTTTGTTTGTTTTTGAGACAGTGTCTCACTTTGTAGTTCAGGCTGGTTCTGAACTCAGCCTCAAACTCAGCAATCCTCCTGCCTCTGCCTCCTGAGTGCTGGGATTATGAGCATGAGCCACCACGCCCGGCACTGTGGTACACCCAGCATTGTTGTATGTGGTTACCGGGGATTGAACCCAGGCCCTTGCGCTTGCAGGGCAGGTGCTGGAACCACTGAGCTAAATCCCCACCCTTCTTCATCCCTTTTTAACTTTGACAGAGTCTTACCAGGTTGCTCAGACTGGGATTGGACTTGCAGTCCTCCTGCCTCAGTCTCCCGGAATGCTGGGATGACATATGTGCCATCACTGTCAGCTTCTTTTATGCTTTCGGTTGTAACTCAATATGACATTATTTACTTTGTTTCCCTTGCCCAGTTGGCCTGGCTTTTGCAACCTCAGACTGTCCCCTGCTGCCCTTTGATACAGTCCTGTCATTGTTTTGAGGGTACTCTTTTACTTTCTGGCACTTCAAGGTGCTTCATGCTCATTTGTATTTTTGTTGCACCAGCCCTAGAATGAACTATTTCTCCAAGGTTCCTGTAACTGGAGAATGATATTAGAAATGAAGAAGGGTCACTTTTAATTTTATTTTTTTGCAGACCTTCTTTGTTGGATTGTTTGTGACAGAGTCTCAAACAGGATGCTCCTGTCTCAATCTCCTAGAGTGCTGGCAATGATAGGCATGAGCCACACTTCTAAGATTCTCTCTTTCTTTCTTCTTTCTTTCTTTAAATAAAATAAGTGATTTTTTTCAATTAAAATGTCTGGATTTTTGGCCATCTCCTGCAGTCTGCTGGTTCAATTGTTCCTACTCCTGGTACCTTGTTCTCCTGTATGGTTGCCTATTTTGTACTAGTCACTGTACTTGAAAATCTATTTTGGAGAGTGACTGAGGAAAGTGCTTTCCTCCGAAAATACTCTGCCTTTGCTTTGTTGTCGAGTACTTCCTAATCTGAGCCCACTCTAAACCCACCATTCAGCTCTCATTTCCCTGAACTACCCAGGCAGTGAGGCCCTAGCTGCCAGTGCATGCAGAGGTCGCTTCATGGTCACGAGATTAAGTTTCGCTCTCCCTTTTTTCCCCTTCTTCTCTGAAGATCATCAGGGTGTGATCCCAGTTTAACATGGGAAAGGTCTCTGGGTTTTTGACCTGCCGCTGTTTCAAGTCCAAATTTTCTCCATTGAGCTACTTCCCACCAAAGCACAAGTGTTCCTTACCAAATAGTTGCCTTGGAGTAAAGGGGTTTGTGTTTTAAAACCCTGATTTTTCCTATAAGCTTCTGTTTTCTCTTGGATTTTTTGACTGGTGTTTATGTTTTCATTAGGTCTTTCTTTTTTTGTGAGACAGGGTCTCGCTTTGTGGTTCAGGCTGGCCCCGAACTCAGCCTCCAACTCACATCACAGCAATCCTCCTGCCTCTGCCTCCCGAGTGCTGGGATTACAGATGTGAGCCACCATGCCCGGCACTGTGGCATGTGGTGCTGATTGCTGGTGGGTGTGCGTCTCCATGTCCAGCACTGTTGTATGTGGTTACCTGGGATGAACTCAGGTCCTTGCACTTGCAAGGCAGGCGCCAAACCATTGAGCTAATCCCGGCTCCTTCATTAGATTTTTAATGCCTTTATGATTTAAACTTTTTTTTTTGAGACAGGATTTCGCTATCTAGCTCAAGCTGTCTGTCCTTGAACTCAGTATGTAGTCCAGGCTAGCCTCAAACTCATGCTGATCCTCCTGCCTCAGCCTCCTATGTGCTGCTGAT
Organism: Petromus typicus; assembly: GCA_004026965.1. Classification (NCBI taxonomy): domain Eukaryota; kingdom Metazoa; phylum Chordata; class Mammalia; order Rodentia; family Petromuridae; genus Petromus; species Petromus typicus. The sequence goes on along the minus strand of PVIR01042942.1, from coordinate 7,892 downwards.
ATTACAGGCATGTAACACCATGTCTGGTGGATTTAAACTTTTTATATCCCATATGTAGTTGTTTTTAGTGGGATGACTGGTAGAAATAATATAAGCCATCTATTCTAGAAATAGCCTTTTCAATTCAGAGATGATATTTCAGTTCTGGAATATTTGAGTTTTCTCCTTAAATATTACTACCCCTTGATTCTTTCTAGTTTCCTTACCTGGAACTTTCATTATAGCTCAGTCTCTTCAATCATGAATTCATTTTTTATCTCACTATGTTAGATATTCTATGGCTTATCTCATTATTTTGGACATTTATCAGTTTGTTTTTATTTCCCACCCTATTTCGCTTGTGGTGTAATGCAAGCAACTACATTCCCATGATCCCTCTGGATTGATCTGGCTAGTGAGGGAGTTTGGGAAAGGAAGGGGTTGGGGGACACTAAAGCACAGAACGTTTCTCTTCCTGTGTCTCTGCTTTGGGCTGTCTCTGGGGTGGCTGTGTCTCAGTCTGTGCCTCCGTCTCTTGCCAGACAGCTGTACCTTCCCAGGCTCCAGCGCTTATCATATGGCTATAAATACTGGGTTCTGGTGACACAACCTCCTTCCGCTGTCCCTCTAGCCACAAGGGTGGCAGCAGCTTCCTGCTGTATTTAATTTCTAGGATGTCTCGCTATCACCTCTTGACTTGTCGGTTCCTCTGTAAACTGGGTAATAAATTCATGCATAAAGTCCCTTCTGTTGGAAATTTCTACAGACATGTTTCTTTTGGTGACTGGATCCTGACTGGTACCTAAAAGTTGTCTCAGTGACTAAAAAATTTCCATGAGTTTCATCTGTTTGATTCACAGCCACTTATTTTTTGTTTGTTGACTTTTTTTTTTTTTTTTTTTTTTTTTGCAGCACCGGGGGATCAAACCCAAGCCCTTGTGCTTCCAAGGTAGGAGCGATACCACTTGAGCTAAATCCTCAGCTGTTTGTTGACTTTTAATGTACTTTTAAAATAATCCTTGCCAAATTGCTCTGTTATTCCTATTTTCCTTGCATATATATATATTTTTTTTTCTGGTATTGTTGTCTTTTTTTACACGCTGGACTTCACTGCGGCCTTTGTGATTTTGTCCTTGTTGGATACTCATCTTACATGGAGACTGTTTTTCTCTCTCCCACTCATGTTTCCTGCAGAACGGTTTCCTGGTTGCTTGGTTTCAGTGTCCTGAGGACAAAATAAAACAGCTCAGGGTCACAGCACAGTGCGAAACCAGATGTTCACGTGCTCACGCTGTCCCAGGCGGAAGGTGTTCTAGCTGCACCGCACACAGGCAGGGAGGGACTTTCCAGCCTTCAGGTCCAGCTGGCTCAGGAGGGGCTTGGGGAGGCAGTTTCCCCACCACCCCTGGAAGTGCAGTGGTTTCTGACTCCTTTAGCTGGGATGAAATTCTGCCTCAGGTCCTGGGCTTCGTGGGGCCGCGTACTAAGCTCCTTCCTACCGTGTGGGCTTTCTACTTAGTTTCTGGTTCATGATTTTAAAAAATTATGGTCCTGAAATTCTCTGAAACAGTGCCTCATTTTTTCTCTTCATTTTCACAGTTTTGAAACAGAGCACTTGCAGTCTGAAAATGTGCTTATTTAGACTTTTTTTTTTTTTTCTTCTGGTACTGGGGATCAAATTCAGGACCTTGGGCTTGTGAGGCAGGCGCCAGAACCCCTGAGCTCAATCCCTAGCTCTGCCCTTAATCTTAAAGGACAATATTAATGATTACAGAATTCAAAGTTTGAAGATATTTTCCCCTCTGTTCTTTGCAGACATGAACTTTGTTGCCCTTTTTATGTTGGAATATTAAAATTCTACAGAAAAGTAAAGGAGAAAATATAAGGAACCCTCAAGTGTCCGTCACTTCACTTTAGTACTTTATCGTGGTTTTTGCCTCTTGTCTTGTAATGGGAGATCTCACGTCAATCCCACGCTCAGTTTTTTCAGGTCTTTTTGTTCAGGTTGCTTTTAGGTAGCTCTTCATGCCTTTTTGTTCTGCAATTTTACCAGGCCATCGAGGTATGGGGTTTTAAAAAATCCTGGTTAGCTCTCAGTGGTCTCTGTCAATCTTAGAACTTGTGTTTTGGTTCAGTTGTGGGAATTTCTTGACTATTATTTTTTCAAATACCGCTTCAATTATCTCCTTTTGGAAATCCTTTTAGAGGAATCTTGTAACTACCGAATCTTTTCTACTTGTGTCTTTGCAATTTTCTTCATTCTTCTCATCCCGTTATCTCTTTGTGCTGTGTTCTGGGAAAATTTCTCAAAGTAACTTTGCAGCTTCCTAATTTATCATTCAGCTGTGTATAATCTGCTATTCACTGATACTTTTTTGTTCCTCAGCTTTTTATATCTTATGATTATAATGCTTGATTGTGTACTTTTCTCCTCTAGGGGAATCTTCTGGGTGCATCCTGCGTGGAGATGGCAGGGGAGCTGGCCACACCACAGCACGGTGACCACAGCTCGAGTTCCGGCCATCTGGCGCCAAGGGCCAACACCTTTCCTAGGAGAGGCTTGTGGTGTAAAGGACAGAACCTACTGGCTGCTTTCAACAGAAAAGCAATTTTTTTATTTTTTAGGTTTTTTTGAGACAGGGTCTCACTTTGTAGTTGAGGCTGGCCCTGAGCTCAGCCTCCAACTCACATCACAGCAATCCTCCTGCCTCTGCCTCCCAGTGCTGGGATTACAGGCGTGAGCCACCATGCCCAGCACTGTGGAATGTGGTACTGGTTGCTGCTGGGGTAAGTCTCCATGCCCAGTATTGTTATGTGGTTACCGGGGATCGAACCCGGGCCCTTGCGCTTGCAAGACAGGCGCTGGAACCACTGAGTTATATCCGCGGCCCCAGAAAAGCAATTTTATTTCTACTTCTCATGGAGCATTGGGATCAGATCCTTACAGGGCACGACTATATTGTGCACCTTTATTAACATTCATACATGTAGTGTGTACCCTTGTGATCATCATCCAGATCAAGTAGATTAACCCCAGCCTTCTGAAATTCTTTGTGCCTCTTCGTCACCAGTATTCATCCAGTCCTTATACTAGAAGTGACTGTTTCCGCTGATTTCTGTCATCAGTTAGCTTTCCTACTTTTGAGCATTATTATGTTCACGGAATTATACCATCTAAATGGGACCCCCTCCTTGGTGTTGTGTGTAGCAGTTATTCTTTTATGTCGCTGTGTGGCATTCTAGTTGGATAGCCAGATCACAATTTATATATTCATTCTCTATTGATAGACACTCGGATTCCCCCGTTTTTAGTTATGCTGAATATAAATAATCTTGTTTATGCCTTTTGGTATACATGTGCATTCATTTCCCTTTGGTACTGTGACAAAGTAGTTTCTCCGAAGTTTTGTGCCACATAATCTTGCAATGTAACATTCATACTCTTCCCATTGAGGGGTAGTTTCTGTCCTCTCCCCAAATCCTGTCACTATGGTAGTAGTGGTAACACATGACCAGTGAGGCTAGGTCACACGAGATGTTACCCAGTGTTCTGAGACACTCTGGAAGCTCCGAGCTTCCACAGAAGTACTTTAAGTAACCAGATGTCACCATTTTGTGATAAAGCCCAGGGTAATTTCTATGAGGAGACCATGTGGAGAGATCTGGAGACTGCATAAGTAGAGAAAGATTCCCAGACAGCCTCCAGCTGCCCCAGTGCTAACTCAAACGACCATTTTACTGCAACTGCATTGAATTACACCCTCAGTCATTTGTATATTTTTCTATTTTGAGGAAAGGTCTTGCTCAATCACTAAATTACCCAGGCTGGGCTTGAATTTGTGATCCTCCTGTCTCATCCTCCCAAAACATAGGCTTGAGCCATTACCACCAGCAAGTGAGACATTAATTCCAAATGCCAGGTCACATTGTCTTCATCTGTATATATTCTATCCATTTACCTTGAAAAATATGATCATTGTGACTCCATAGTTTTTATGATGAAATATTACCCTAAAAGTAGTGGTTACATGTTCAAGTAGACTAATACACAGAAAATAAACTCAAGGGCTGGGGATTTAGCTCAGTGGTTCTGGAGCCTGCCTTGCAAGTGCAAGGCCCAGATTTCAATCCCTGATAACCACATACGACAATTGCTGATTCCCATCAGCAATCAGTACCACATACCACAGTGTGGGGTGTGGTGACTCAACACGTGTGATCCCAGCACTCAGGAGGCAGAGGCAGAGGCAGGGGGATTTCTGTGAGTTCGAGGCTCGCCTGGACTACCCAGTGAGCTCAGGGTCAGCCTGAACTACAAAGTGAGACTTTTTGTCTCAAAAAAAAAGAAAAAAAAAAAAAAAGCTCAAAATGTTTTATGAAAAAGGATGAATCTATGCTTATACAATAACGTAAAGTTAGTATTTGCACGACACAAAGGTCTTAGGAAGGTTTCTTTCTACTTTTGCTCGGTAAGATCATTTAGAAGAAGAAAGGAAACGCCTTTCTCTTCCAAGCATATTTCTGTTACCTTCGCAGCATGTGAACAGCTTGCCCAATAGGTGGCAGTACTGGATAAGAACAGATGGCAGTTTCACCGGGCTGCCTTCCAGCGCCGTTCTCAAACTCTGGTGGCTGTCACAATGACCTTGTGAAAACAGCTTGCTGGGCCCCTACCTTCAACATTTCTCACTTACTGTCTTAGTCTGGTAGTGCTGCTATAACAAAATACAAATATCTGATGCTGACGGGCAATGTATAAGGAAGAGAAATTTATTTTTCATCGTTCTTGAATACAGGCTGGGAAAGTCAAGATCAAGGTGCCAGCAGGTTCAGTGTCCACGGGATGGCACCTTCTCATGGCACCAGCCTTGGGTGGCAGAAGGCGGGGGCTTCTGCTCCTTTCCCTCTCTACATGCATTACAGTGATCACAGGCTCCGCCTCTTCCTGCACTATAATGGGGATTCAGTTTCAAAGGGAATTTTTAAGGGGATACATTCAAATCCCAGCAGTAGGTTTGGGCTGGGGGCCAGAGAATTTTCTTCTTTTTCCTTCTTTCTTGCCTTCCTTCCCTCCATCTCTTCCTATCCTCCTCTTTCTGTCTCTCTCTCCCTCTCTCTTGTACTAGGGATAGAAGCCAGGCCTGTGCGCTGAGTTACAGCTTCAACCTTTTTATTTTCAAGTTTATTAAAACTTTGAGATAGATTGGGCTGGAACTTGTGATACTCCTGCCTCAGCTTCCCAAGTGAAAGTGGTACCGGTCGGGGACCCCGCTTGGGAGCCATCGTCCTGTCACACCAGGAGCTCCCCTGACCCATGCCACTGCTATGTTCGCCCCATGGTCACCAAGGACCTGGGCCAGCCACCCCGAGGCAAGGACACCCTGTAAACAAAGGGTTTCTCATCCCACCTTCCATTCGAAGGGAGCAAATGCCAGGATGGAGGCAATGCTCGCTAGAGGAACCAGCAGACCTCACCGTGGGGCCTAGTGTGGCCCTTGACCGGTACAGCTAGTCCCCAGCTGGGGTGCCCTTCATGTGCCTGGGTACCAACTGCGGGACTGCAAGCATCTTGGGGCCCTTTGCACTCTCTCCTTTCCTCCTGTGAACGCTGATCTTACCCTGAATCCAAGCCTTTGGATTGGTCCACTTCTTAGCTTTGTGTGTCTTGGGTTCTAAGTACTGAATAAAGAGCTCACCCTTAGTGCATGGAAATTCATGCAAAATTTAGCACTGGAGCTTTTGAAAAAAGGATCTCCTCAAACTTTGCACATCCCCTGTCCATCTGCACTCTTTCCACTGGGCTTGACCTTGCTTCCCGGGTCACTAAAATGAAAGGCTGACCGAGAACATCACCTTTGCCTCGCTGGACTCCACGCTCAAGGATGGGTCTTTCTACCATGTCCCGGCGGTCATCTCTCCAGCACTCAATACTTACATTTAATGCTCCTGCCTCAGCCTCCCAGAATGCGGGCATTACAGGTCTGCGCCATCATACCTTCTGTTCACTGTGTCGTTTCTGTTCCTATCCTCCTGCGAACCCCCTTAATCAGGTTTTGTCCCTATATCTCCACCAAAATTGCCCCAGTCTAGGGAGACCCCCACATTTCCCTCACAAGCTATTACTGTCAGCAAATCTCGGCTCCATCTTCACACTGCAGACTGAATCCGACATCTGCCTTGGTCTTCCTGCCTGCGCTGGGTGCTGTCACTGCAGTCCCTTCTCAGCACAGCCGCCATCAGTCTTGTGAAACGGAAGTCTGACCATGCATTGACTTTGTCCGAACCATTTGGTTCAGAGCAACATCTAAGTCCTTATTGAGACCTACAGGGATCCATGTGGTCCATGCTCTGGAATTCTGATGTCTTCTAGTAACATGTCCAGCACACTTTTACCTCAGGTCTTTTGCACTGGCTTCTCCCTTCCTGGATGCCTTTTTCCTGGATATTCATTTGCATGGCTTCCTGGCTGACTTTCTGAAGATATCTTCTCTTCAGGAGCTGCCTTCTCAGTAGACAATGCAGATTGCCGCACTGTGTGGATGAGCCTCAGCTGGTCACTCAAAGGCTGCAAGGACAAAATGACTGAGGTTCCCTGAAGAAGGGATCTGCGCTGCAGCATCAGCTCTTCTGTTGGGTCTCTGGCCCACTGGCCTGGCCCGTAGATTTCCATTTGCAGCCTGTACAACTGTGTGAGGCAGTTCCTTCAGTCTCTCTCTCCCTGCTGTCTTTTCTTTTCTTCTTTCCCTGCTTGTCTGGAGAACTCTGACTAATAAGATTTTCGTTCCTTGGCCAGCTTACCTTGAACTTCAATCCTCATCCTCTAGCATCAAGAAATAGGTCTGTCGAGCCAGGGATTTAGCTCAAGTGGTACGGCACCTACCTTGGAAGCACAAGGGCCTGAATTCAATCCCCAGTATGATACACACACACACACACACAAATGTCTGTCGGGGTGGGCAGCAGTGCTGAGGCGTAGATTACAGAATCACACATTTGCCAATCAAGCACTTAACAAATATTTGCTCAGCACTCATCATGTACTTGACAGAGAGAGAAAAAAAGATTCTTTATTCAAAGCACTTTGCTGGTTCTTTCCTATATAATAGACTCAAAGGTGAGTGAAACCAGGCACCTGACCTCCTGAGCTTCCATCTTAGTCAGGAAGAAGACAGCAGTAGTATTGGAGACATCTCGACAAAGCAAGCATAGCTGACCCACTTCTCTGTGGAGCTGTGAGTTCAGTCCGGTGGGGTGTGAGGTGTCAGGGGATGGTCATCTGGGCAGGATGACAGTGACCTGGTGTGAAGGCACCCATGAGAGGATCTGGGCCAGGCCTACCTCATTTGGGACAGCTGGTGAGCCCAGTTACATGGAAGGAGTTTTTCTTCTAGTGAGAACCCTAAAACACTACAAAAGGCTGCTGTAGCCAAACTGAAGGTACTTAGACCCAAATCTTGGAAGTGCTTGGCCCAGGTGCCGACACTTTGAACCTTTTTCAGTCCTTGGGATCTCAACAGTGCAGATGGCTCATCCAATATCTTTTTTTTTTTTTTTTTTTTTTGAGACAGGGTCTCACTTTGTGGTTCAGGCTGGCCCTGAGCTCAGCCTCCAACTCACATCACAGCAATCCTCCTGCCTCTGCCTCCCGAGTGCTGGGATGACAGGTGTGAGCCACCACGCCCGGCCCTGTGGTATGTGGTGCTGATTGCTGCTGGGCGTGAGTCTCCACGCCCAGTATTGTATGTGGTTAACTGGGGATCGAACCCGGGTCCTTGCTCTTGCAAGATAAGCGCCGGAACCACTGAGCTATATCCCCAGCCATATTTTATTTTATTTTTCTTGAGACAGGGTCTCGCTTTTGTGGTTCAGGCTGGCCCTGAGCTCAGCCTCGAACTCACAGCAATCCTCCTGCC
>PVIR01042941.1:0-11830 GCA_004026965.1 Petromus typicus | reverse complement strand
ATGTTGTTGAATGCTCTTGTTTAAGAACTAAGTGTTTATGAACTGAGATATTACTGTCTAAAGAATCTCCTTGCCAGATATGGTGGTTATATACCTTTAATCTCAGAATTAGGCAGTAGGACTGCAATTTTAGGCCAGCTGAGGCTACAACTAAGGTTGTGATGACCTGTATCTAGATATCCCCCCAAAGTCTCATATGGTCATATGTAGGTCTTACAGAGGTAATTGGTTCTAGGGTATGTGTTGCTGGTAAGACATTCAATGCTGGGATTAAGAATGCATAATTACTAAATTAGTTCACTGATTGGTTAAACATAGTTCCAGATGTGGAAGATAAGGAGGCCCACCCTCAGTCCGGATGGCACCACTCAAAGGGAAGGTAGCCTGGAATGGATACAAGAGAATTCCGCTTCTGCCTCAGTACACACTGCATGCTGCTGCTGTTGCTTGCTACTTTGCCATCTCCTACCTGCACACCATTAACTGTTTCCCTCTGCAATACCCCTCTGCCATGCCACCCTGCTTTAAAGCCAGTCAATTATAAACTGAAATTTCTACAAACTGTGAGCTATAAGAAGCCTTTCTTCATTTAACTCTGGGTGTTAGGTATTTTGTTTCAGCAATGAAAAAAGTAACTAAGACAAGGGTCAAGGCCAGCCTGGACTACACAGTTAGATTCTGTCTCAAAAAAGCAAGATTCTCCTAGAGAGGAGAGGTTCCACTCTGAAAAAGAACATCTTTTGGGGGATTGAATTTAGGACCTTGTGCTTGCAAAGCAGCTGAGTTGTCCCTGAGTTAAATCCCTGGCCCAAAAGAGAACTTCTGAGAGATGTGACTATTCCATGGGGCTCTCTTGAATAGACCCATTTCAGTGCATTTAACATGAAGGCAGGCTCCCCCACTTTCTTCACACACAGAACAGGACTCTGGAACTCCAAAAGCTCTTTCCAAAGACCCTATTTTTAGTTTCCATCAACTGAGCCTTTTTTTTTTTTTTTTTTTTGTTCCTCACTAAGCTATACCTCCAGCTCTAGCCCTTCTTAAGAATAAAAAAACCATGATTTTCAACCTTCATCTTTTGTAGTTCTTACATGGTGCTGTCACACCTTATTTTGGTACGGAGCTTCTTAAAGCCCAAGTCAAATCTGAAACTAAAAAAATTGTTTTCTCATCCTGTTACAATCACATAAGCTCAGTTGGGTAACAAGGTTATAAAACATCACAAAACTCACAAAAAAGGTACATATTTGTCAACAATAGATAGGATGACTGGCTAACTTTGATTTGGTGGGGGGGCACCAATTGCTCAAAAGATGTCTTTTATCTCTGGAAATAAGTCATCTATGCTTTTCAACTCAGGAGAGGACTTAATGGGTGTAAGACACATTTATTTGAAGGAAATAAACATGAGTAATTCCTGCCTTCAAGGGGCATAGCATGTGGCAGAAGGTCTATTATCCAAAATATACATTCACTGAAAGTTTTATGTTCTCTGGTAACATCCTAAACCCACTAAATCAAAGTTACCATATATTGGACCATTGAATGTTTTCCAAAAGACTGTAAAAGTTATTTTGTAAACACATATACATGACTCTTACATGCAAAGTTCTAATAAATTTTTATGGTTATACCTCCAGATCTAAATAAACTCAAAATAGAAAAGAAGGCAGACAATAATGAGGATGGAAATATCATAGCAAAAATCTTCAGACCTCAACTATTAGATCTATCTTCCTAGGCCAAGTTTCATGTGAGGGACTTGTTTTATAACCTTTGAAGTATTTGTACATGCCTATGAAAATCTGATTTAAAAAATGTTCCCCCACCCCACCTCCCGCGCCCAGAAACATGCAGATATCAACCTATACACAAATTTCTTTTTCTACCTTTGGGTTTTTTTTGTTTTGTTTTGTTTTGTTTCTTTTTTGATACCAGGGATTGAACGCAGGACCTCACACTTGCCAGGCTTTGCCACTGAGCTATATCCCCAGCTCCTCTACACAGATTTATATATACCTTTGGGAGGAACCTAGGAGCTTTCTGAAATCCGTTTCTCACTTCCTTCAGAGGAAGATGGACAAGGGGAGAAATACTGCTTTATCCTTGGCTGTCAGCACATCGTTTGTTCCAGCACCACAGAAACTCCCTTACTAGTTTCTAAAAAGATTTGAAGCATCCAGTTCCAGCTGCTGGAGAGGCTGAGGCGAGGAGACCACTAGAGCCCAGGAATGTGGGGCCAATTATAGCAGCAAGGCAAAAACCTATCTCTTAAAAATGTTTGAGGAAAAAAACATTTGCAGTTATAGTACTCTATGGAAAACAGAACCAGCAGCTCAGAAAACGAAACTTACTCACCATACTGATGAAAGCTGGATTATTTATCAAGCTAGCCATGTCAAAGCTCAGTCCAGTTCCTGTCTGTAAAAGAGCTCATCTGAGAATTATTCCAACTACGATAATTTAATTCTAATAAATTGTAAAAGAAAATGGATCACTCATTTCACACTTAAAAACTTACAGGACTAGATACCTCTCTTAACTTCTGTTCTGCTATTTTCAAATTGGATTTATAGGAATCATTTTCAGGGTCAAGATCTAAAGCCTTTTGATAACTTCTAACTGCTTCTTCAAATTTATTCATGGCAGTAAGGGCCAGCCTGAAAGAAACATAACAGCAGAAGAGTTATGCTAAAGAGCATCAGGATATCAGAGTCAAAAGGCAGTTAACCCTAAAACCCATTACATTGTATTTATTATTCTGTGATTTATAAGACAGTCACTAAAACTCCCTCTAATTCCAAAATTCTGTTAGTCTGACTCCTTTCCATTGTGCTTAGTGACAACCGTGGTCATCCCATAAATTTAGCACTTAAGAGATGAACCTTCTGTACCCTTCCATTTTTAAACCTGAATATATGAAGTCTTTTGCATTGCATATATATGACTCTGCAGACATTTGTGCCAACTAATAATTCCTGTCATTGTGTAAATCCATAATGATAAAACCATCTTTAAAGGCTCTAAGACAGGGCTAGGCATTTAGTTCAGTGGCCCTGCACCTGCCTTGCAAGTTTAAGATCCTGATTTCCATCCCTAGTACCAAGAAAGAAAAAAGACAGGAATGTGACGTGCATCTGTAGTCCCAGCTATTCAGATAACTGAGACAGAAGCATCACTTGAGCACAGGGGTTAAAAGCCAGCATGGGAATACAGTGAGACCCTGGCTCAAAAATAATAGTAAGATATAAAACCCTAAACTTTCTTTATGCTTCAGAATATCCCATGTGCTTCCTTCCTAAAAAGCATTTTGAGAAACCATAAATGTTGGTTTGCTACTTAAAAATTCTGTGGGGTATCAGATGACATGTTATTTGTTAAACAGGTATAATAAGCATTGTTTGCAACTCAGATATCAAAATATTAACCCAAGTACAAGTCAAATACTTAGTTATTAAATCTTAATGTTCTTCTCCAAATATTTATATTCATTGGAAAATGACTTCAAATTAAATAATTATATATACATAATATATATAATATAAATATATAATTAGAATTGTGAATTAGATACATATATGAAGAGGTACTTTTGAAGAATTTGTTTATGTTAGATTTGGGGATTTTTTTGGTTTATTCGGTAGGGTTCCCCACCCCCCACATAGCTAATTGAGCTGAGGACCTTGCATTTGCCAGGCAGGCAGGGTGCCACTGAGCTACACCCCAGCCCCTATTTTGAATTTGTTTTTAACTTTTCTGACTTACCTTACAGACTTCTGATCTGGATAAAATACAGTGCCAACCATCCAGAAATTCTTACAACCTAATTAGTTTTCTATTAGTCAGCACTGAAGTTTACTCCATCAGAGTTCTCTACTAATCACCAGTCAATAAATATTTATTGAAACTCTACTATGAACCAGGTATCACACTGAAGATTCTATTATGAAATTGATAAAGTTTTAGAAAATCTTACTGTACCTAGGGACTATAGGCAACAACAAAACAGGCCAACAAAAGGCAATATTAAAGACAGTAAACAGAAGAGCTACTCAGCAATAACGCTAGGTGTGGTGGCGCATGCCTACAATCCCAGCACTCAGGAGGCTGAGGCAAAAAGATGGTTATGATTTTGAGGTCAGCCTGGGATGCATAGTATGGAATAGACCATCTCAGAAAAAAAACAAATGAAAAGTGGCCACAATGAAAAGACCTAGATAATATGAAGAAAACATGTCATGGAGAAATTAGAGGCAAGAAGAGCAATAAACAGATGCAACAATAAATAGAAAGGTCATAAGAAGGATTTAAGCTTGGTATGCTTAAGATGTAGAACAAAGGCTAATAAGAAAGGAGCACAGAAAATAAAGTGTGTCAAGAGGTGATGTCAGGTCAGATATAGATAGATAGATACATACATACATACATACATACATACGTATGTATGTATGTATATATATATATATATATATATAAAATCATAACATTGACAATAGGGAATTTTCTGCTTCTCTTTTTCCCATTCCCCTCACCTCCCTTTGACCTCTCTTCCTCTCCTTATATATAAAAGCTCTAAGTAATGCATTAGAAAGTTCATTCTAGCTTCTCTGTAGAGGATCAAGCTGGGTTACATATGGAACAGAAGCAAGGAAACCACACAGGAAGCAACCAAAGTATCCAGGTAAGAGACAGCAGTTTGGACTAGGCCTACAACTAAGACAGTGCTCAATGTCTGGATCCAAGATATACATGGAAATTAGAAGAGATAAGAATTACAGATTCAGTGTGTCATGTGTAATAAGAACGTAGTTTGGGGGCCAGGGATTTAGCTCATTGGTTCCAGTGCCTCACTGATTCAAGGTCCCAAGTTTGATCCCTGGTAACCACATACAACAATGCCAAGTGTGGTGAGTCACACCCACCAGATATCAGTACCACACACCACAATGCCAGGTATGGTGGCTCACACCTATAATACCAGCACTTGGGAGGCAAAGGCAGGATGATTACTGTGAGTTTGAGGCTCACCTGGGCTATATAGTGAGCTCAGGGCCAGCCCCTGTCTCAAAAAAAAAAAAAAAAAATGAATGTAGTTTGGCAAAGTATGGTGACACACACCTGTAATTTCAGCACATGGGAAGCTGAGGCAGGAGGATCACTGAGAATCCAACGCCAACCTGGGCTACATAGTGAATTCAAGGAGAGCCTGAACTGTCTAGTGAGATCCTATCTCAAAAAACAGCAAACAAGAACGAAGAATGACTCCTCAGCTTTTGACCCTGAGCACTGGTTATATGAATGATGATGTAATTTACCGGGATGGGAAGGATTTAAGAAGGGAACAAGAGTTCTATTCTATTATATATTCAAACGTAATGATGAAAAGTAGTTGTACATGTGAGCATGAGGTAAGATATGTAAGTTGAGGTGAAACAACATATACAGTTGATTCTGATTCACAAAATTGAAGTTCCATAAAATCTCTATGACTAATGTTTTAGCAAATACAAAATATCATAGAAAAAGCACTGGATTAGGTTCCTGTGAATTTCAGGACACATTTGCACCACCTGATCAATACATAACCTCGTTTTATATGCATTTGTTTGAAGAAACTTTAATATGCATTATTTATTTATTAGCATTAAAGTCCACACCAACATTACTAACTCATATTTGAATGTAGCTTAGATCTTTCATGTGTATTTTCTCTGTAAAACACATTACAGCTTCTTACACTTAGGACCAATAGATAACATATTGACAGGTTATTATAAACAATAAAAGCACAAATATAAACAAATAAAAAGCACAAAAAAAATTTAAACAGTATAGCATCAAAGACTGTTTTAACACAGGTTGAGAAAGAAGAACAAGAGTTACTGAACCTCTGGCGAGACAGTGCATGTTAGCACTATATAATCAACTTTTTTTTTTTACTTTAGATTGTCCATAAGCAATGACAGAAGAAAAATAAATCAACATTAAATTGAGGACTGTAAATAAATTTTAGCAAATAAATACATGATCTGTAAATAATGAGTAACAAATAAATATGGAATTTAATTTTGCTTTTTTAAATTTTTTTTCATTTGTTTGGGTTGTTTTGCTGTTGTTTTTTGAGACAGGGTCTTGCTTTGTAGTTTGGGCTGGCCCTGAATTCACCACGTAGCCCAGGCTAACCTCAAACTCACACCATCCTCCTGCTTCTGCCTTCCAAGTGCTGGGATTACAAGTGAGGGCTACCATGCCCGACTACAGATGAAATTGAAGGCCATGGGGCAGAACGAAATGCAATACACCATTTCCAGAGATGGTGAAGGAGGAAGAACCAGCAAGAGAGACTGGAAAAGATGAGACGGCAAGTACAGTCATCAAAGGTTTCACATATGAAGAGGAACTGAGATAAGAGACGGTGGCTGTGCAGGACACTGGGTAAAAGACTGGTTCCAAAGGATAATTCTTTATTAATGTTTCATATACCAGTCAATATATTTTATTAGAAAAGGGGAAACTGGTACTGTAGAAGCAACAGGGGATAATTAGAAGTATATTAAGTACAAAAGGATAATATCTTTGAGCATGGGAAGAAGGTATGATCTTAGGTAAAAACCATTCCATTTTAACAATAAAACAAAAGCAATCTGTATAGATATAAATGCAGGTGTGCTTGGAGACTTGGAATTAGGAAGATGACTTAATCTTCTCCAAAATGAGAAGAATAACTTCTTTTTATAATCAAGTTTAAAGCAATATCATCCATCAGCTGAGCATTACCATGTGAAGAGCTGAGGGAGAGAAAGAAATATGAAATAGTAACATCAGAGAATGAAAAAATGAATCTAGAACAAGACAGTTGGAAGACTGTATCAATAATGAATTCACTCATCTAATATTCGCTCATCTAATATCTGAGGTCATGTTCATGAGATGATTCTACCTGTATGATTGTATGATAATCTCAGTCAGTAAAAAAATTAACAAACCAGTCTCTCAAGTCATGGAAATTATAGTGATTTCTTCCCTTATATTTACCTAATTGTTGTGAAGGTGGAATATTAAGCAGAAAATTCAAAATCAAGCCAGTCAGAACAGTGTATCTGATATAACTTGGAACGGCAATGAACATCTTCCTATGACTTACCCCATCCTCCCATAGGCTTTGCTGTACTTCGAGTCAATTGCTATTGCTTTTTCACAGTCCTTTATTGCATCTGTGTAGTGACTTAATTTGCTTTGTGCAGCAGCCCTAAGAAAAAGAGAAAGAGATTTTGATTATAAGCAAGTTTTAAGGCACTAATTTAAAACTTAGGTACTAATAAAACTTTATTTCCTTTGTACTAATTTATAAATTACTCTCAGTAAATTTCTAAGTTGAACTAAGATAATTATATAATAAAATGGGGGAGAAATTCAGAAACTTCTGTTCATGAACAAAATATGCAAATTTATTTTCACTGTTTACTTTGCTATTGGAAAAACATATCTGCAAGTTGTATGTCTTTCTAATTTGTCCCAACAGAAAACTGAAAACACTAAATGTACGAGGACTCGTAGGGAGGCCTGTAATGGGAGTCAGGAGTGGCTTCTCACAGTGACCTGCTGCTATCTGCTCACCTTAACAATCACGTTAAAGAACAAGTCCTCTGGTACTTTCTCCCAATTCTTTCACTTGTGAAGCAACTGAACTTTTATTTCTTTAAATCTCCAAAAGGTTCTCATAAACTCATCCCACAACAAAACACTGAAAAAGCCAACTTTGAAAGAAGAATATGCTTCAATAATATTTCTAAGTAGAAAGGATTAACTCAGAAGAGACAGAAGGATAAAAACAGGTTTAAACTGGGTGCTCAGAAGACAACGTGGAGGCTGAGTGCACACCTTTAATCACAGCTAGTTGGAAGGCTGAAACAGGAGTGTTGCAAATTTTGGACTGTGGATTTAGCTCAGTGGTTCTGGTGCCTGCCTTGGAAGTGCGAGGGCCCAGGTTCGGTCCCCGGTAATCACATACAACAATGCCTGCTGTGGAGTCTCATGCCCACCAGCAATCAGAACTACAGAACACAGTGCTGGGCATGGTGGCTCATGCCTGTAATCCCAGCACTCAGGAGGCAGAGGCAGGAGGATTGCTGTGAGTTCAAGGCTGAGCTCAGGGTCAACTGGAACTACAAGTGACACCCTGTCTCGAGAAAACAAAACAAAACAAAAACAAAGCAAATTTAAAATGAGCCTAAGCCTGTCTCAAAATAAAATACAATTTTAAAAAAGGCTGGCAATGTAGCTCAGTAGTAGAATGTTTCCCTACCATGGGTGAAGTCCTGGATTCAGTCTTAGAAAGGCAGACAGGCAGAGGAAGTGGGAGATTAGATTTAAAAAGAAGACATACGGGCCAGGCATTTAGCTCAGAGGTTTTGGTGTCTGCCTTGCAAACACAAGGTCCTGAGTTCGATCCACAGTAACCACATATCACAATGCTGGGGGTGGAGACTCACCTAACCAGCAATTAGTACCACATACCACAATGCTGGACGTGGTGATTGATGCCTGTAAATCCCAGCACTCAGGAGGCAAAGGCAGAAGGATCACTGTCAGTTCGAGGCTTGCCTGGGCTGCATAGCGAGCTCAGGGCCAGCCTGAACTACAAAAGTGAGACCCTCTCAAAAAGAAAAAAGAAGGTATGCATCATGCTGAGGAGCTCAAATTTGAACATAGAGGTATATGAAACCAGTGAACAGACACCAAGAATTTAGATGATTATTTTCATACTTTAGAAAGAGAATACCTTTTGGCACAAAACTACAGTGAGGAATATAAGCAGAAATGTGAGGCCACTTCAGGTTCCTTGCAAAAGATGGAATCATAGGATCTAGATTAGCACAGCAGCAAACAAATTAGCTGTCTGGGAGGTACATGGAAAAGAGAAGCATAAAGGAAGATGCCTTACACTCCAGCCTCAGACACTGACAGTAGGATTAGGAATAAAGCCAGAAGGAGGACACTCAGAAAGAGAATGGATGGAAAGAAGAAACAGGATGACTTGACTCAATTTTGACAGCTACAAATCATGAATGGCAAGCAGGCGTGGAGGCAGATTTGTATAGTTCACAACAGAAAGAAAGAGCTGGTTGAACATCAGAGGTCAAGAGGGGAAGGAAGCGTGATCTACATGATCTTCTGTGCGATGGAGCTATACACGCTGATGTCTGACTTAAGTGTGTGGTCTGCACACTACCTCTGCCATCTGGATATCAGGGCACAACTTGTGAAATTTCAGTGGAGCAATACAGTTAGTTACCATGTCCTTGGACAACCCAGCTTTCATTACCTTATTACAACAAAAGCATGAATATACCATGTGCTCTGTCTTTATAGAAAATAAAGCAGAAAATGGCCACAGCTACCTCACGTTTCTATTATTACTTATAAATAAATTAAAGCAAAACCTATTCCTATAACAAAAGCTTACATTGAAAGAAAAAAAATATTTTAAAGTCTAGAACTATGCGAGAAACTTTTGTACATATTGTCACACCTCACAACACCTTTTGATTTGATTTATTTATATGTTTTGATAGTACCATGGATTAAATTTAGAACCTTGTGCTTACAAGGCAGGCGGCAGGGCCACTGAGCTAAATCCCTGCTCACACTTTTTGAAAAGTTAATATTATCTTTTACAAGTGAAGAAATTGAGCTTTGAAAAGCTTAAGTGAACACCCAAGGTCAAATAGCTAGTAAGTAGCAGAAGTGAAATTCAATCCAAGTTCCACAAATGAGGTTTAAATCTCAGTGAACCAACTGACCACAAGCAATGAGGGCGGTAGTGAGGCCCCCATTCTCACTTTTCAAAGCTAAGAAGGCTACCTGTTTCTCATATGTAGCAGTTTTTCTTACAATAGCCTGGTGACTCCTGATTCTGCCTTTTAAACTGTGCTTTCCACTCTAAAATGCCTTCCCTGTCCTCTGTCTTTCTAAGTTCTACCTGCCCTTCTCAACTCTAGCACCCCATCAGCTAAGAGGCCTTCCAGATAAATTCTCTTTCTCATTTTCTTTTTTATATGTACTTTTTATTCCATTTATTGCTTTAGTAAGTCAAGCAACTATTCATCCATCCATCCTGGAGGCACAAGCCTACTATAGAAGAAGCAGTAGACTCAGTACTCAGGCTATACAAAAGAAACTGGTGTGTAAACAGGAAGTTTCTGTCCACTTTAACTATAAAGTACTTGAACGTGTTTAGATCTGTATTCAATAGTTTGTTGCTTTATGTGTACGACTGTTACATCACACATCTAGTTGCTTTGGTTTAGTGGAAATGTCTGCACTTCTTCTACAGCTTGCATTCATCCAAGAACAATCATCAGAATTCCTGCGAATCATAGTGCTAGACAGTATAGGAACTATAAGTACAAATAAGCCCAAGCCCTTCATCTGAAGAAAGAAAAGAAATATGCATAAAAGTTACAGCAGAACATGTGATAAACACCTCTATAAATGCTATACACTGTGTTAGGTGCTAAATATTTAGAAAAAAAGCATAAAATATTGTTAGGGCTTTTGCTTATATGTCCCCCAAAGCTTCATGCAAATGAAGTGGGACTTTCTTTTGTAAAAGTGGTTGAATCTGGAACGGGTGATGTTGGGGTGAAGGGCATGTAATTACTAAATACCACATATAAGTGACTAATAGAGCACCGCCCTAATCTCGGTAGGCTGAAGAAGAGGAGGCAGAAAGATGCCGTAAAGGTGGCTTGTCACTTTTGCTCTCTTTGCCACCATGAACTGAAGCTCTCTCTCTCCTGCCACTTTTGCTGCCATGTATGCACCACCTTGTTGCTCCTCTGCAATGCCTCTTTGCCATCTCAGCCTTGGAGTTGGCCGATTACGGATGGAAACCTCTACAAACTGTAGCCAAATAAACCCCTTCTTTTCTAACATTGGGTATTGGGTATTTTGTCAGCAATGAGAGAAAAGCAGCTAACACAAAGAAATGTATACGTTTTCAAGGAAGGATTCAGATCATCCTAAGATACTGAAAAGTCAAAATAGAAGATATAGTACAAGACTCAAGTGAAAAACTCAAGTGAAACAACTGTGCCAAATGATTATTTTTAACACATAAAAAAGTCACTTGTATAAAAATACACTGGTTCATCCTAGTGAGCTTAATTAAAGATATCTTTAATTAGTAATCACATTGTGAAATAAATTTTGAAAGCAAGATTTATATTTGGAATTCTGATCTTCCAACTCCTAGCAATCAGCTAAGAAAAATGGCAAGGAGTAGTTGGCAAGACTACAGAACATTAAGATTTCTAAAACTATAAGAATTTCAAAAAGCCCTAGTCAATCTGAAGGTTTATTCAGCCTTTGCATCAGATATCAAGGCTTCTCTAATTATTTAATATTAAAAAGCATGGTCTATAACTAAATTTCTCAGAGAAGATACTATTTCAATACAAAACAGGGATATAATTTTATTTTGGCTTAACCATAATTAAATAAAAAGCAAACATAGGTACTGCCAAGAAATTCATTTAATATAATACTTATAGACTATGCCTGTGAGTAATCTCTTTAAAAGTGTTATTAGGCTTATAATTTTTATATTCACATTTAAAGGCAAATAGCTCATTGTGCTCTACAAATAATCAATTTTATGAAAACACTTATGTCAGATCATAACACTTCATGATAATTTTAAATACATTTATTAAATTAAAACATTATGTATTTTCAACTCATTACTGAGAATAATACTGGTTAAAAAAAAAACATAGTTTAGGGGCTTCATTCTCCATAACTTATTTGGATTTTCTATTTTTCTAGA
>PVIR01042940.1:0-11852 GCA_004026965.1 Petromus typicus | reverse complement strand
TGGTTTTTTGTTTTGTTCTGTTTTATTTTTTTGAGACAGTCTCACTTTGCCGGTCAGGCTGGCCTTGAGCTCACTACATGGGCCAGGTGAACCTTAAACTCAAAACAATCCTCCTGCCTCTGCCTCCAGAGTGCTGGGATTACAGGCGTGAGCCACCACACCCGGCACTGTGGTATGTGGTACTGATTGCTGCTGGGCATGAGTCTCCACACCCTGCAGTGTTGTATGTGGTTTCTGGGGATAGAACCCAGGCCCTTGTACTTGCAAGACAGGTACTGGAACCACTGGGCTAAATCTCTGGCCCCTCTGTTTTGTAATTTTTTTTAAATCGTGAAATAGGTACATTTTATATACATATCATGATCACACTCAATATTCACAATTTGTACCAGTATTTTGTTTTTGTATTTGCAATGGCAATTTGGTTTGTTTCAGAAAATTAGCTAATTGTTTTGGATACTGACTAACAGAAAACTAAACCAGGTATTTTCCTGAAGTATTTTGAGGTTTTTTTCTTTTGTTTGTTTGTTTTTTCAGAAAGGGTCTCACTATGTAGTTCAGGCTGGCCATGAACTCACTATGCGACCTAGGCTGGCCTCCAACTCATGGAAATCCTCCTATCTCAGCCTCCTGAATGCTGGGATTATAGGCATGTACCACCACCCCTGACTTCCTTAAGTATTTTTGTACTTAACCACTCTGCAAGAATGAATACCCACCTAAAATGAATGAACTGGTCTAACCCATTAGTCCTACCAATGGGTTTTGGCATTAATAATGTCATTTCCGGGCCAGGGATTTAGCTGTGGTACTGGCAACTGCCTTTCACGCACAAGTTCCTGGGTTTGATCCTCAATAACCACATATAACAATACTGGGCACGGTGACTCGCACCCCAGTACCACATACCACCATGCCAGGAAAGCAGGTACTAGGGAGGCTGAGGCAGAAGAATAACAAGTTTAAGGCTAGGAAGGGTAATTTAGCAAGACCCTGTCTCAAAATGAAAATAAAAGAGCCGAGGATTTAGCTCAATGGTGCTGCGCCTGCCTCGAAAGAACAAGGTCATGAATTCAATCCCTGATACTCAAAAAAAAGAAAAAAAGATCTTAGTACTCCCCAGGTTTTATCCCTAGTGCTGGGACGAGGCAACAGGAGGACAAAAAGTACAACCTTCTTCCTCAAAAGCATGATTTTTAAAGGCACCAACACACTACTCATGAGGATTACTGACTTAACCCAAATCTTCCTCTCACTTTAGGAAAGTCAAGGCAACACAAACTATTGACTGTCCAATGGCTGACACGATGGAGAACTGGTATCAACAATAATCACGCGGAACCAAATGTTCCACTGGTTTCGTCCACATTGTCACCCAATTAGAGCATAACCCATAATGAACTCATCATTGTTGACAATGGAGGCAAAATGAGATCTGGATCACTCTTCTATAGCTCCATTATTTCCTCAAACCAAAAAGAAAAGTCTGTGTTAGCGAAGTCGTTAGCTGACAACAGGAAGTATGTAGGAACTGTGAGGTAATTAATCTCAATCAGCTGAACCAAAGGGAGAAAAAGGACAGACAAAAAACATTAAGTGGGTGACTAGGAAATCTCTCAAATGGCGACTTACACAAGGAACTCTCCCCATCTGGAGACTACAAAAGTCAACACCAGCAGGAAGACAGTCAATGGGCCACACGTACCCAGATACTGCTAACAAACTGGTCCTGGGCACAGAGTGCCAAGTGCTACTGATAAGTCCATTCCAGTCCTAAATTGTTGGCACTCCCTAAACAATCCTCTGCAGGGAACCTGAGTCACAGCTTAAACAACTTGCGCGTGGTACCACGACACAATGCACTAGGCAGTGAACTAGAATGTGAACCCAACAGCCTTCTCCGGGAAGCGCACCTCAAAGCACAGGCAGGCCTCACATTAACCTCATTTAGAAGAACAAACCTTATACCACCCCTTGCCAGGTCACCACTAATGGTCACCTGCTACCATCTCCCTGCTTCCTCCTATCACAGGCTACCCTTTCCCCACCTCAGCATTAGTCACTCTAGATGCCATCAGAAGCTTTCAGTAATCAGAAGCTGCCACAGTTTGAATGTCCCCTTGAATGTTAAATAGAAGTATAACCTTTGATTTTGTAAATTGATGCTAAAGTGGAACCTTGGGGAAGCAAGGGAGATTAGATATAGGCATCAAAGTGGGGCCCTCATCAATGGATGGGTGAGAGAACTGCCATGCCCAGCGGTGCCTAAAACCCCACCTACCCCAGAAACTGAGGCAGAAGAATCACAAGCTCACCCAGGCGTGGTGGCACATGACTCTAATTCCACCACTTGGGAAGCTGACACAGGAGAATCCCTTCAACTTTAGTAGTAGCCTGAACTACAAAGTTAGACCTTCACTTTTTATTTATTTTTTGAGACAAGGTCTTGACATATAGCTCAGGCTAGCCTCAAACTCATGGGTGATCTTTCTGCTTCTGCCTCCCCACCCAGCTCAAGCCCCGGTTTTGTTGTTGTTGTTGTTCGCAGGGGTTATTTTGCTTTGCTTTTAGTTTTTTGAGACAGGCTCACACTTTGTAGTTCAGGCTGGCCCTGAACTCACCTTGTAGCCCAGGTTGTCCTTGAACTCATGGCAGTTCTCCTGCCTCTGCCTCCCAGAGTACAGGAATTACAGGCATGAGCCACCATGCCCAGCTAAAATCCTTTCTTTAAATAAAAAAGAATCAATCACAAGTTCAAAGCCAGGCCAACTTGGGCAACTTAGTGAGGCTGTTTCAAAATAAATAAATCATAAATACATAAAATTATAAAACAGATCTGATGTGTAGCTCAGTGACAGAGCACCTGCCTAACATGTGCAAGACCCTGAGTTCACTCCCCACTAAAAGAGGGGAGAAAAGAAGAAAGTTAAGCAGAAGCCTTTTTACACTACCTCAGCCTATGAAGAATCCCTCCCCAGATGCTGGTGTTATGGTTTTGGACTTCCCCACCCCCAGAACTTTGAGCTAAATGAAACTTTATTCTTCATATATTACCACAGCTCAAGTATTTTGTCACTGCAATAGATAATGGATTAAGAAACACTTCAATAAAAAGAAGCTATCTAGTAAGAAAACTGACCTTGGGCCAAGGATCTAGCTCAATGGTTCCGCGGTCTGCCTCTCCTGAGTTCAATCCCCAGTAACCATGTACCACAGTGCTGGGCATGGTGGCTCACGCCTGTAATCCCAGCACTGGGGAGGCTGAGGCAGGGGGATTGCTGGGAGTTCAAGGCTGGCCTGAGCTATACAGTGAGTTCAGAGCAGCCTAAACTACAGAAGCAAGACCCTATGTCAAAAAAAAAAAAAAAAGGAAGTAGGACATGGGGATTTAGCTCAAGTGGTACTGCGCCTACCTTGGAAGCACAAGGGCCTAATTTCAATCCCCAGTATCACACACACACACACAAAAAAAAGGAAAATTGACCTTGTAAAAGGCTTCATTTTTTTGCAATGCTGAGGACTGAATCCAGGGCCTTGGACATACAGAGCTATTCCTTTACTACTAAGCTACAGCCTCAGGCCTAAAAACCCTTTTTAAAAAACCTGCTGGCCTCTCTAAAATCAAGCAAACAGGTTCACGCCTGACTGCCTCAAATTCCCACGGACCTGCTGTTAGTATTTCTTTCCCTGGAAATGTAGAGCCCCACCACTGACATTTACTCACAATGTGCTCTCTGTCAGCAAACTGTGTGGAAACATTATTATTAGGATTATTATTTCCTAATACAGCTAATAACAACAGCTGCCATCTACTGAGCATTTACTATCCAACAGACTATAGAAACACTGTCGCATTTCATCCTCATAACCCAATAAGTAGACGCTCTTTTTTATTTTATTTTTATTTTTGAAACACCAGAGATGGAACCCAGGAGCACTCTATCGCTAATCTACCTCTCAGCACTTATATATATATATATTTTTTTTTGCTATATTGTCTCCTGCCTCAGCCTACCTGTGCTGGGATTATAAACCTGTGTCCCCAGGTTTATAATGTTCCTTCTGTTCCCATTTTTATGGAGAAAATAGGTTGAGAGAAAAGTAACTCAGCTTGAGTCATTCAGCTGATAAGTAACTAAATCTGACTCCAGGCAACTGAAGGGTCCAGAGGACTTGGCTTTTAATGATTAAAATATGAACAACTCCCAGCTTATCTTTTCAAGATCTACCTTCTAAAAGCCCACAGACTCCACCCAGCTGAGTTTCACCAGGCCCAGGGGCTTACCTGAATCTCTTCGTTTTCATCTACTAGGAGGAAACTCACAACTCTCTCAGTCATTTTCTTCCTCTTGGTCTCCTCATCCATCTCTTCCAATTCCAGGGACTCCTGGATCTTACTGATGCTGTACACCGTAATGGGGTGTCTCCTCTTGTTGCCCCCAGAGTGAGTTCTCTTCTGGCACTCCAGGCACAGGTTGTTTTTGCAGCTCTGGCACCTCACCAATGCCCTCTGCCTAACTCCTGGAGAATGGCCGTTGGGACTCTTGCAGATGTCACAGTAAGGGACATGGCCAGCTTTGAGTCTTATCCGCTCGTGGTTCCGCAGGCGTTCCTGTCGATGGAGCTCCTCCTCGCAACGGAGACACTGCAAACTGCAGCACTCGTCACACTCAAACACAGCCTCGTCAGTCCCATTGCAGACATAGCTTTCCTGGCACATCAGCCCTGGATTCAGGCCCTTCTCTGTCAGGGATGTCTGGGCACTCATAACTCAGCCTGGTGAGGAAACGTGCCCACCATGTAAGAGTCACCAAGCTTTCCCAGAGAGTGGGGAGAATTGCTTAGAGTCCAAACAGCACACAAAGCTTCCGCAGGGATCTGAACACCTTGAGAAAGAAAAACTGTCCTACTATACCTCTTTACACATTCACAAAAATTCAGATTTTTAATTTTCTGCCTCTTAAACTCTTGTATCAGCAGCAATGTTGATTTGGTTTGATGGTTTCATCTTCAGTAAAGTGCAGGTAAAGATATAGTCAAAATGAATTTGAAAAGGTCTTTGATGACCATCTGAGAAAGGTGTGACGTGTTACAGAGGTGGGCTCTCCTGTTGGGCCTCAACCACAAAGTTTTGGTAATAGAATAAGTGGTTAGGAGCTTTTCAGAATAATTCAACCTCAAGTCAGTATTTCAGGGGACACCTAAAATAGAGGAAGGAAAAAGATTTCACTCAGAAAACGGAAGTGCACCTGAAAACAGAAGAACACTTGATTTTTTTGCATTTTAAACCATGTCTAACATAGTTGAATGGAGAGAACGTCACTGTAGTTTTGAGTGTAACTGCTGATAATTTTGTATTTTCTTTGGGAGTAGAAAATGAAAATAACTGGAGCTCAGAAAATAATTGTCAAAGATGTATTCTTATAAATTTTATTTAAAAGTCTGGTTGAAAATATTAAATGAATAAAACAGAAAAACAACAACAAAAAGACTGACAAACTACTAAGTCAAAATCACTGCGAGAATTGTCATTCTTGCTTATTTTGTTTTTGTTTGAGACAGGGTCTTGCTATGGGGTTCAGGCCGGCCTTGAACTCCTGGCAATCCTCCTGTCTTCCCAGTTCTGGGACTACAGGCTGGGATTGTAGGCATACACCACCATGGCCAGTTCTCATTCTTGCTTATAAAATTAAGAATTTCTTCTCAAAATCAGGGCTAAGGCCCTCTTTTAACCAACACCACTTTCAGGCCCAAGGCTTCCTGCTTTATTCTCCAGACTAAAGTGCTATTCACTCAGTTATTAAACTCGGAATCAAAACCATTAAGCAAACAATCCTTGAAATAATCCTCTGCACCCTCACTTGGAGACTATACCTCACAACAGAAGACAAAAAAAGAACCCAGTAAAAACTAAAGAAAATAATAATGAACTTTAAACCCATCAAAGACCCCAGCGGATCCAGTTATCCCTGTAATAACTATCTGAACTCTAGACAGATGCTTAGTAAGAACTCTACATTTAGAAACAAGTCCCATTTTCATGTTCAAAAACAATAAAACTATTGTTTCCTTTTGTTGCTTCTTTAATGACAAAACAAAAAGTGAGCAACAGGAGATAGAATTCCTGCACTGTGGTCCACCACAAAACCTGGCCTTAGGGGAGTCCAAAAAACAATTTTAATTTTTGTCACTCATAAAGATAAAAACAACTTCAAAAACAAAGGAAAAAAAAAAGACAACTGGGGCAGGAGAGGGGCTCTGGTCATTTGCACAATTACTTTCCTGATTCCCCACAAAGTGTAAAGTCCTTCTTTCAAACGTTCACTCCTCCCCTAGTACAATTTATCAATCTTATTTTCAGATAAACAAGGAAGACAAGGGAGGGACCAGCGTTCCTTATTTACACCCTAAACAAAGTCGTGACGAGCCAGCACACAAAAACGGAAACAAAAATCAAAACTTGCCACATTGGTCAAAAATATAAAATCAACCTTCAAAAGAACACCACACTCCCCTTGGGTCTAGCAAACAATTTGTCTACTAGGGCTCCCACCTCGAACGTCTCGCTCAAAAGCGGGGTTCCTCACCCTGCCTTCCTCCCAGACAACACCACCACAACCGTGGGGTAGAACCAGAGCCCAAGAACAAAGAAGGTCCCCCCAAATCCCCCTTATGCCAGCACAGCCCGGACCCGAATCCATTGTTTATACCACCCCACCCCCACCCGCACCGCACAGGGCCCCCCTTCCACACGGGGACAGCCGGAGCCCCAGGACTGTCTCTAGTCCGGTGTTGGGCCGTGCCCTCCCCGTCCAGCGGCCCCGGGTTCCCACCAGAGCAGGCTGCCACCACAAGGCGGCATGGGGGGTTGGGGGGGGGGTCGCGAGACGCTCGTGGAGGCAAGGGCTGACCCTCAGGGCACTGGTGGACCCATCCTCATCTCCATCTCCGCCCTCTTCTCCTTCGTCGCCAGCCGAGCTTCCTCCTTTCCTGTTGTCAGTTGAGATCAGCTGATCCGAGTGAACTTCTCCCAGCTCGGACTAACAGGAAGGCGTGAGCTGTGCAGCCCAGAGAAGGAGGAGCGACTGGAGGCGGAGCGCGACGCCAGCGGGATGGAAAGCCGCACCGCCTCCTGGGAGTTGTAGTTCATGTGGTTCATCCTCTGCCCCACATCCCAGAAGCGCGAGGTCCGGATGACTACAATTCCCAGACGGAAGCTCAACATCTGCGAGCAGGCAGTGAGAGAGACATACGGCCGAGCATTTTGGGACTTGGAGTCTTTGGGTTGAGTGTGGTTTTTTTCTGCAAGTTAAAGCGTGTTATTTAGGGTTGGGAAGGCTGCTAAATTAAATAACTGATGTAATAATGTTCAGGATAAGTGGGAAATGGCGAGGCAAATAATACGGTTTCAAGTAACTCTGATTTCACAACATCCTTTCATAAATCCGTAATTGCAAACCAGTAAGAATTAAGAGATACACAGTGAGGACTCAGAGGTTTGTTTTCCCTTCAAGGGTGTCCTACAAACCCATCATAGATTTTTAATCCTTATTTATTATTTTTTGTGATCTATTTAACTTCAGAACTTCTAATTTTTAAATAATCTTTAAGTTAGGGTAACTTTCAAGTTATTTTAAAATAAACATTCATACCACAGCACCCGCTTATGATTAACATTCACTTGGCTTTTTTAAATGGCCTCATATTCTTTAGTGCCTTTACTTTTTTTTTTTCCATTTCTTGGAACAGTAACGTAATGAAAAGAGCACTGGTTTCCAAGACCAGGTGCTTGTCCTGGAAAAATTCCTCATTTAAATTTTTAAAAAGCAAATTTACACAGGGCCAGGGATTTAGCTCAGTGGTTCCGGTGTCTGTCTAACATCGCAAGGTCCTGAGCTGGATCCCTGGGAACCACATACAATAATGCTGGACGTGGTGGCTCACACCTGTCATCCCAGCACTCAGGAGGCAGAGGCAGGAGGATTGCTGTGATATGAGTTGGAGGCTGAGCTCAGGGTCAGCCTGAACCACAAAAGTGAGATCCTGTCTCAAAAAAAAACCTAAAATAAAAATTTTAAAGGGTTGAGGATTTAGCTCAGTGGTTCCAGCGTCTGCCTTGCAAGCACAAGGTCCCAGGTTAGATCCCCAGTAGCCACAAACAATGCTGGGTATGGTGACTCGAGCCCACCAGTAATCAGAGCCCAGTAATCAATACCGTATACCACAATGCTGGGCCTGGTGGCTCATAACTGTAATCTCAGCTCTTGGAAGTCAGAGGCAGGAAGATTGCCGAGTCGAGGCTGAGTTCAGGACCAGCCTGAACTACCAAGTGAGACCTTGCCTCCAAAAAACTTTTTTAAAAAGGAAGAAATATTTATCGAAAGAATGAGATTTTTATAGGTACTGTGAGGCAAAAGGGTACCCAAGTGGGTTGCTGGAGATCCCCACATCATAGGAGAAGTTTTACAGAGTAAAATCATATGGTGGGTACTGTCAAGCTTAATCTGGTCCCGAAATGGTTAATGAATATGCTCTTTAATTCCAAGCTACAGTTTGACAAGATAAAAAAAAAAAACCCACAATAAAACAGGCAGGCAATGCAGGTGCTGTTTCCACTCAACAAAAGCTGGGCTGTCTCACAGCAGATAAAACATGGAACATAGGAGGGAACGTTCCCAACATAGAGATAATAACTAGCAAGAACAGCATCTTTCCAATGCTAAGTCACTTGAAACTATCCATATGTCTGCCTTGATCAATGCATGAACCCCAACCACAAATATTTGCTCTCACCTATGTATGTGATAAATATACCAGACCCCTCTTCCAATGCTCTGTAAATCTTTCTGCCTTTTCTTTGTTGTGGCCTGTTTCCTGCTGTTAGTTCACCTCTTCCCAGGTGATTAGTCTGCACCTCTTTGCTTTCACTAGTCCACTGCAATGGTCTCATCCCTCTGTGTCATTGGTTACAGGTACAACATGGAACAAAATCATAATCAAATATAACTGCTTAGGTAATAATGATCCCGTGGGAAAGCAAGTCACATATCAAGTGTACATGGAAAGAGCAAAGAACTTTTTTAGAGAAGGGTGGATCCAGAGGTTTTGGTCATCCACTAGGGTAGCTGATGTCTATCTAGACCTTATTGAGCCAGATATTACCAATTATCCCTTGGGGAAATATGTAGGCCTGGTTATTGAGTCCTCATCTTGAGGTCTTGCCTCCAACAGATGCACCTGCAGCCACAGTTATAATGTGTTTTCATTGAAGGCCCAGCCTTATCTGAGTGCCTATAATATTGCTACCTAACATAGCTGTCCATAAAATGACCATAGAAGTGAGGTCATTCTGATGAATACCTGACCATGTGATTAAGAAGTCACTGGAACTGGTTTGGAAAGATTTAAAGAAGCTGTAGAGCAGCCCTACAATGCTGTAGGCCTAGCTTGCTTGGAGATTCCATTCAGAACTTAGAATGCTACCTGTCTCTTAGATTCATAGGCTGAGTTCCTTTGACCACTGATGATCAAGGAGTTCATATACTTTGGTTAGAAAGCAAGAAAGATGGCTGGGGGTTTGGCTCAGTGGCACCATCCATGAGTTTCATCCCTGGTATCACTAGAAAAGAAGGAGGTGGAGGAGGAGGAAGCAAGGAAGGAAAACAAAAAAGAAAACAAGCAAACTATCCAGGAGAGACCCATTTGCCACAAATTAGCATCTCCCCCTGTACAAGTGGGCAAGGGTCTTTATAGTAAGCACTAGTGTGAAAAAGAATGCAATGGACAATTTCAGGCTACTTTCCCATCCCTTTCTGGACCCAGACCTCTCCCTCCCTTGCCTAAGGAGGAAATTCAGTTCGACTTGCTGGTGCCAGCATCTATCTGCATATTCTGTCCTTTCCTGCATGCATTCTGTCTATTCCCTAAGAAGAGAGGAGATGGAGGAACCATTTATGCCCTAGGCTTGAAGAAATTTGGAAGCCGTTTAACTCCATTTGTAGTACCGGTTATAAAAAGACTGAAATACTGGTTAAAATAGGATGAAAAAGACCAGGCTGAGAAGGTTCCAGTTGGGAATGACTCCATTGGTAGTTGGAGTCTTGATCACGTGTTATGCTCTGGCAGTAGATTTGCCTACTCCTGTCCTCCTACTGTGGGTGACTGAGATGAAGGGCAGTGGAGTAATTAATCCAATAAGAGAAATTTCTGGGCAGTCTGATGTTATCCGAGCTGTGGCTCGGATATTGTTGGGAACTTTTAGTCAGCTCTACACTGAGAATCAAGTGCAAACATTCCAGCTGGATAATTTAAAAGTTTTGAATTTGGCCAGAATGGAAGCTCTAGCAAAGCTGTCATCTGAAAAGATGACTCAGAGGAGAGTTTGGTTGCTAAAAAGATTAGCATTAAAAAGAAGCCAAGTACTTTACTAAAGGAAATAGGAATTCTATCTTGATATGGTGAAGAAACAGTAAGGCTCACCCCTTGAAAGGCTCAAAATCACAAAAGTAAAAGACTTCGCTCTGGAGAGCCCTAAAGTACTAAGCTCCAGAAGAAGGTTTGGGAGACTAGGCACTGTTCTCCTAAAGAGAGCAGTACTTAAAACTGAGTGTAAAGTTTAAATTGTAAAGGAGACTCCAGGATATCAGAAAATCTAGGAACATGGAATGTCTCAAGAAAGCTGAAAGGGGGCCTGGGATATAGCTCAGTGGTGCCGGCACCTGTCTTGCAAGCGCAAGGACCCGGGTTCCATCCCCTGTGATCACATAACAATACTGGGTGTGGAGACTCAATCCAGCAGCAACCAGTACCACATACCACAGTGCCGGGCGTGGTGGCTCACACCTGTAATCCCAGCACTCGGGAGGCAGAGGCAGGAGGATTGCTATGATGTGAGTTTGAGGCTGAGCTCAGGCTGAACTACAAAGCGAGACCCTGTCTCAGAAAAAAAAAATAAATAAATAAATAAAATAAAGCTGCAAGGAGTGAGCAAAGACAGCCCAGGGAGGAGCCTGAGAGCTATAACCACCACCAGCAGCAGCATAGGGGCAGGTTACCCAACCCCATTGGGGTTCTCATCTCACCCTAACTTGCTGTAGGCGCTGGACAAGGAACTTCAGGATTCAATGTTTTGCTCTGCCAAGTTTGGGTCTTGCTTTGGCCCTATTCCTTTCTTTCCTCCCCTTTCTCCCTTTTGGGCTGGGAATGTTTACCCTTTGCCTTTGTATGTTGGTAGTGTTTACCTTTCTTTGGATTTTTACAGGAGCTTGTAGCTAAGAGTTTGCCTTAAATCTCAGAGGAAACCTTGGATTTGGACTTTTCAGCAATGTTGAAACTGTTAGTGATAGGATTAGGCCGGGGAGTTAGCTCAATGGTTCTGGTGCCTGTCTTGCAAGCGCAAGGGCCCAGGTTCGATTCCCCAGTAACCACATACCATACTGGGCGTGGAGACTCACGCCCAGCAGCAACCAGTACCACATACTACAGTGCTGGGCGTGGTGGCTCACGCCTGTAATCCCAGCACTCAGGAGGCAGAGGCAGGAGGATTGCTGTGATGTGAGTTGGAGGCTGAGCTCAGGGCCAGCCTGAACCACAAAGCGAGACCCTGTCTCAAAAAACCTTAAAAAAGGGGCCGGGGAATTAGCTCAGTGGTTCCGGCGCCTGTCTTGCAAGCACAAGGGCCCGGTTCGATTCCCCGGTAACCACATAACAATACTGGGTGTGGAGACCCACACCCAGCAGCAACCAGTACCACATACCACAGTGCCGGGCGTGGTGGCTCACGCCTGTAATCCCAGCACTCGGGAGGCAGAGGCAGGAGGATTGTGATGTGAGTTTGAGGCTGAGCTGAGGGC
>PVIR01042939.1:0-11985 GCA_004026965.1 Petromus typicus | reverse complement strand
CTTTGGATAAACCTTTAATACAATTTCCAGCCTCTGATGATGGTAGATAAGATCTAACCTAGATCTTATCTTCAGAATGGCTAGTTGTGGTAAATAAATGAACATAAATCAGGCTATCCCCTAGGATTCCTTTCCTGAAACATATTCACTGTATTAGAAAAAAAAATGAGTTGAAATGTTGCTTCTCTTGATTTTTTTTATTCCATTTTGACTGGTTTATTAAAGGAAATTTTGAGAGGCCCTATACAGAAGGAGAGTGGCAATATTTTCTGAGGAGGAGGAAGACAGAGAGAGGTCTGACCTGCAGCAGCAGAGCCCAGTTGAAGAACTGCCTTACAAATCACCAAATTACGTCACCCGTTAAAGCGGGTGGAGCCACTGTAGCTCCTGGATTCGCATTTTGGCTTAAGATCCTTTATCCCCCATTTTAGCATAGCATTAAGACAAGTGGAACCCAAGGAACTACTTGGTCTAGAAATGGTGGTTCTTTTCGGTAGGGATCTGTACACTGTCAAGGAAAGAAGGGCTTATGTCACTGTTACTTACAGAATATAAGATATGCAACATTTTCAGAGCACTGAAATTTGTGGGCTGTACCTCAGATTTTTGGGTTTGATATTTTTCTGATTCTATCAAAGTCAGACAGTTGCAATGTTTATTTTTTATCCACATTAGCCTCACAGAGGGTTGTTGCTCTGGATGACTCTGTGGATCAGCTAAATGTACACTTTTCACTTCACATTAGAACTGGAAAGGGTTCGCCACTCTGGGCCACTCCTGCTCTGATTGGACACCAGCACGGCCAGCATCTGAACACCGAGAGCTGGAGAATTTGCATCAGTCCCTGCTACATAAACGGAAATCTGATCTGGTGCTACATAAATGGAAATCATGAGGAAACTCCTCCTCTGCTGTAAAATGAAGCATATTTGACAGTTCTAACAACTGAAAAGAAGCTCTGAGCCAGTGGAACAACACTCCTCCATGCCTCAGTAAGGAAAAGAATGCCTCATTATAGAAATAATTGATATATACATAAGCAGAAAAAAATTTTGCCAACACAAAACAGAATACAGGAAACATGTGTTTCATAATATGCCACAAACAATAACAATTACCATTTGCACAGTTTGCAAAAGATGAAGAATATGGAATAGAGTCTGTTCAGGAGAAAAAGAGCCTCCTTTAGAGATTTTGTCACTCAGTAATACTCAGAATGGAATCCCAGAACTATCACAGCAGAGCATGCTGCCAAGCATCACATATTCTTAATTATTCATATGCAATCAAAGCTCAAGCGCTGTGCCATGTTCCTGAGAAGAATGCCTGAGGCCCTGAGATACATCCTTAGCTGTGACGACTTTAGATCAGGTTAGCTGCTTATTAATTCAAGCTTTACCAGTTACTAACTTGGTAAGCTTTGCCAAGTGGTAAGAACATTTCTGAATCTCATTTTCTGTGACTCTCTTGTGGATAAAATGATAGTGTCTAAATTCAAATACCAGTTTGAGACTGGCAGCAGAAAAGGTAGGTAAAACTCTCTGCTAAGGATACTGCCTGGTACAAAGTCCTCAAACTATCTTAGAAAGTACTACTATCATTACCATTATGAGTAGTGTAGAGATAAATAATTGCAAACAAAAAACTCTGAATTGACTGTGTGTTTGGGTATCAACAATTATATTCAAGATTTATTTGTTAAGCATCTATCTAACTAGGTAGGTAAAATAGCATCAAATAGAAAGGTAAGCTCTTTTTGGATCTTTCACTCTGAAAATGGGATGGAAAATATTTGCAGAATGATATGTGAGGTACCAAAACAGCTGAGTGACAAGAGCAGCTGTGGTCTGCCCTAGCGTGGGATCAGGAGAGGAAGAATCTCTGAAAAGTAAGTCTTTGAACTAATCTCCAAACCATAGACACAGACCCAACTGGAGAAGATCTAGGTCAAGAGATCCTGGGGAAGAAAATACCCAGTTCCGAGGCCCTGAGGCAGAACAGAGCCTCTAGGGCCTTTGGAAGGTTCTATCTTCCGAAATTATCCTAACAAAAGAACACAGATAGACAGAAAGAACTATTTTGTTAAAGTGCAGCATAAATATTCAGAAAGAAGTTTCTGGTTCTTGCTGCTCTTGGTAGAGCTCAAGACCTCTATCAGGAACCTCTATCATTCAACTTAATAACTTCTTATTGCAGTGAAGTGTACAAAACAGACTTTCTCAACTCTGTATATCAATGTTTATCCTTTCTCAACTCTGTATATCAATCTCTGAAGACTGTTATACTTTTTTTCTCTTTTCCCCATGGGTATATATCCACAATTAAGTCCAGAAGACTCATGTAGGAGGACTTGATCCAAGCAAAGAACAAGGTAGAGACTATTATGATTTTCCCAAAGTTTGTAATTATAGGTGGTTATGAAGAATACTCTGGAAGTCAACAGCAGAAGTCAGGCTTGCTAAATTATTTGTAGGTTAATTCTCCATCTGAACATGACTAGAGACTATTCAAAATGCATGACTATCAAGCATTTGCTTCTTTCTAACTACATAAATTAATCCTCATAGGATTGTGAACCTGGGCACCAAAGAAGCTACATCACCAAAGGTTCATAGTGAAATGCTGACAAACTCCAAAGACATTCTTTCCATAGCCACTGACAGGGAAACAGAACTGCCGGGTACTGCTGGGCACCTCATTTCCAGAGATATCCTCCATGGCACTTCTGAATTTGAATCTTACCAGGTTCTCAAAAGAAAAAAGCAACATCCTTATTTGGGGAGCTACAATGACAAATCAACTGGGATTCCTGATCCATGAATTGCCTAACAGGGAAAGTCACAAAAAGAGACAATATCATTTCTAAAAGAGAAAGTAGGCTTCATATATGCCAGAGAGAAACTGTCTTTAATATCAGTATCTTCCTTTTGTCCTTGTAATTTCCAGTGGAAAAGATATTTAATGGAGGTCAGTTGGATTCATTTTGCATAAAGCAGGACTGAAAAGACTGCGGAATCACTGGTCCTTTCCTGGGCACTCCTTTCCAGCTCCTGGTGGGAGCTGTGTTTTGCTATTTTAATTGTTCTTTTCAGCGTGTCTTCAGACCCTTTCTACTCTGTCTGCAACAATTTGTGGTCATGGCAGTTCGTCTGTAATTTTTGACAGGTTGAACTCATTATAGGGGGGTCAAACTGCCAAAATCCTCATCCCCTCTTCTGACTTCTCCTACAATCAAGAATCACAGTATTATCACAGATTTGAAAATCCAAACACAACTCGAGGGGAAAAATAGCATGTGAGAAATTTAGTAAACAGCAGCTCTGGCTCTGAGAACTGGCTACTAAGCAACAAATCATGTTAAAGTGACTATTTGGATGCCTTAATTTTCCCAAATAAGTTAAAAGGGGAAAATGTAGATACACTAAATAATTAATTATCTGATATCTTTTGATTAAATGGTATTTTGTTTCAACTTTCTCCAATTGCAAACAAAGATATACAGAACTATGTAATTATAGAGAACTGGACAAAACACTGATTTCATTACACTTGCCACGTGTTTGCACACAGAGCCAGTTAAATTAGCTCTTCCAGAATCCATCTCCAGACACTGAAATAACTAGATATTGTTACAAAGACAAGAGCATCATAAAACATAAGAATTGTCCAGATGACAACGATCATTTCCCCTCTCCGCTTATTCCTTCACTTTTTAATAATTAATAGAGAAATGAAGTACCAGAGTATGTAGTTGTGGGTCTTAGCTGAGTTCTTCTGAATACTAAGTACTCTCTTCATGAAGTGTCTTCTGTTGTGTCTCGGTCTCAGAATAAACTCTCTGCCACCAGACATGTTGGCACAGTTTCACCTGACAGCCATCCTATCTACAGCTAAATAAACTCACAGCTCAAAATTCCTTACACATACCAAAATTCCCAGGAATCCAGAAGTGACAATAATCTTCCTTTTCTCAAAGATATTTTTAAAAAAGGCATTTTCCACATGGATGAAATGGATGATTTTAAGACTAAAATAAAATATACACATTCATGCATCAATACAAATATGTGTACATTATCTTAGGTGATATAATAATGCCCTAAAATAACAATTCAAAATCAATTTACTCATTCTCATAAGATGTATATATAAAGAAGTATTCATAAACATATTAATAGGCATATATATTTCATATATTTAATAAAAAGCACTATTTCTTACAAAATCTCATTTAATTATTACCACATTTGTATTAAGTCAGTGCTATTGGTATTCTAACTTCCTTGCTGAGGAATCTAAGAATCACACTGTCAGTAATTGTTCTTGGTTCATTAACAATAAAAGTGGAGATAATAATGGTACCTACAGCATAGAGCTGGGAGATATAATTGAAAGAATAGCTGCTAAGTTACAGCACTATATGACACATAATCACGTATACATTTGGTCTTATAATTAACAGCAGCATTGTTTGTGGCACTCAGTACTACACATACTAAGGAGTCTAAAAACATCCATCTTCTTCTCCTACTTACAGTCCCTTTCATTTCAAACAAGGGATCACAATAAGAAGAATTTATCAAAGGAAGATTTGCAGAACTTTTTCATAAAAGAAAATGATGAACCATAGTGAACTGTGTGATACTACAAAATCAAGGTGCTAGAGTGGGAAATGTAGCTTACTGGTAGAG
The DNA here is from genome assembly GCA_004026965.1 of Petromus typicus. NCBI lineage: Eukaryota > Metazoa > Chordata > Mammalia > Rodentia > Petromuridae > Petromus > Petromus typicus. The sequence continues at coordinate 7,294 of PVIR01042939.1, read as the reverse complement.
TGCTTGCCTAGCATACGCATAAGGCTCTTCATTAAATCTTCAAAAAGACTAAATAAATAGAAGAAGGAGCTAATTTCTGAGGTGAACAAGGCCCAGATTATTTAGAAGTTGGGAGATGATAACCACCTTCCTGAATTGCACTTGAAAGCAACTTGGCAGCCAAAGTTTACGACGTGAAGAGCCTCAGGATAACGTGCATCCTGCGGCTTACTCACTTAGCGCGTTCTACACCAGAGTGTATTCCATTTGCTTGTTTTAGAAGTCAATGAAACGGCACAGAATTGCTTACCTCACACGAAACATAAAAATACAACCTTTCAAGAAAAATAAATAAACAAATAAACACTGATATTCTTAGTGAAAACTTGAGTTCCAGCCATCATCCAGGAAGATCCTACTGAAGAACACATGTCCTTCTGGATAGAAGATTGTCATGAGTTCACAACTCCCATTATGACTACCTCAACCACACATGGCAATGTGCGTGATCTGATCACTAAACAAAGCTAAATCAAAGCCTGGAAACCAGGGTTAGAAAAATTAAAACACTTGAGTTTCAACAAAAACTTCATGATCTTTTCCATGTACAAAAATCAACTCAAGTGGATAAAAGATCTAAATAAAGACTTAAAATTATAAATGATTTCAGTGGCTCCTTCGCTTTTGACTTGGCATTGAGTTTTTTTTATATCACACCATAAACTTAGGCTAAAAAGCACAAACAAGTAAGAATAAATCAAACTAAAATGCTTTTACACAGTAAAGGAAACATATAACAAAATAAGGCAGCTGATATGTTGAGTAAAAATATCTGCAAGCCATATATCTGCTGAAGAATTAACATTCAAACTAAAGAACTCACAATACAATAGTGGAAAAACAAATAACTCAGTTTAAACAAATGGCCAAGGCATCTGAATATACATGGTTCCATAGAAGACATATATGTGGACAGGTATATGAAAAGGTCTCAGCATCACCGCCAGGAAACTAAAATCAGAAACAATCAAATCAAAGCCACAGTGAAGAATTCCTTATATTTGTTATCATGGCTGTTCTCAAAAAGATCAAAGACAATACATTGCAGATCTTTATATGTTAACTTTGTTGTACTGCACATAGCAGATCAGTAAAGTGTGCTACTGGGTGGATTAAGAAGTGACATGGAGGCGTGACCTTGAACCCCTGGTCCCTCACCCATTCCTCTCAGCAAAGGCCCTGCTCCACTTACCAGATGCCATGGACTAAAAAGCTTTGCTCTGTCATGGCTGTCTGATGTGAAGTTTCTGCCTGCTGATTATGTATTTAATCTCCCAATAGGGTGAGTAAATTAAAGCTTTCCTCCTTTAAGTTGTAGATATCAGAGGTCGTGTCTCAGTAGCAAGAAAGCTGACTAATACAAATAACAAGTGGTGAGTGACTGAAGAAAGGGAATCTTTGTATACTTCTGGTACAAGTGTAAATCGGCATAGCCATTATGGAAAATAGCACAGATGTTTCTAAAGAAATTTTTAAAAGGAAGTACTACATGAAATGGGAATTCTTCTGAGGATACACTCAAAAGCAAGGAAATCAGCATCTCATGAACATGCTTGCATTCCTATGGTCATTACAGTATTTTCCACCACAGCCAAGACATGAAAATAGATAAGTTAGGAGTTTAATTCAGTGACAGAATACTTGCATAGAATATTTAAGGTCCCACATTCCATCCTTAGCCCAACAGAAGATAGAAAAAAAATGTCCAGGCACAGAAACACTTGTAGTGTTCACTGGCAAATGAATGAATAAAGTAACTGTGGCATATATTTACAACAGGTTATTTTTTTCATTTGCTATAACATGGATGAATCTGGAGGACATTATTCTACTGGCAGAAGCCAGACACAGAAGGAAAAGTACTATACGATCTCACATGCTAAATCTAAATGAGAGAGAGAGAGAGACAGAGAGACAGAGAGAGACAGACAGACAGACAGAGAGAGACAGAGAGACAGAGACAGACAGACAGAGAGATAGAGAAGTTACAGCATAAAATGTTGGTTCCAGGGGTGTGGGAGAGTAAACAAGTAGGAAATTGATAGATGTAAATCAGAAGGAGACAGATAATATAAAACAACAGGACATGGAGAGGAGTTATATTGAATAATGTGAGGCTTTAATCTTCATACCATAAACTCTAACAAAGAAACATCTAGTAAACATATTTAAATTTTAATATCTAAGTTCAAAGCTTCCTAGAGTAAAGAAAAATAAATCTTAAGCTTACACTGAACTTTCTTTTGTCCCAAGTGCACCATTCCCAACCAGGATGATATCAACATAAAAGCTTGTGGCCCAAGTATGGGACAAGATTAAGACAACCTTATAAATCAGATATAAGCCTCCTACATACAAATCTAACAATCCACATAGCATGTGTACTTTTTGATGATTTGGAAGAAATCACGATATAAATGAAAAGTAACCCAGTCAATCACTACAGAGATTTTCTCAAAAATCTAAAATTGAATGTAAAGTTCAGGCTATATGAGCAGAGTTTTAGTCTCATTATGATTCAGTCTAATGCTGCTTCTCCTCAGTGTTTAAAAAGGAGATGTCCTACTTACAGTGTCACTATCCTAGTTGTTTTCTACTTTCTTATAATTGGAGTATTGAAGTTACTAAATATCCTGGGTGTAATTATAAGTTATAATGCATATGATTACCTCTGAGGTTTAAAAACCAAAAGGAATGGGCCAGAGATTACCTCAGTGGTCCCAGTGCCTGCCTTACAAGTGCAAGGGCCCATGTTTGATCCCTGGTAACCACATACAACAGTGCCAGCTGTGGAGACTCACACCCCTCAGCATCAGTACCACATACCACAGTGTCAGGTGTGGTGGCTCATGCCTGCAATCCCAGCACTTGGGAGGCAGAGGCAGGAGGATTGCTGAGTTCAAAGCTGAGCTCAGGGCCAGCCTGAACTACAAAAGTGAGACCCTGTCTCAAAAAAAAAAAAAAAAAAAAAAAGAACATTTCTGTCAGAACTCAAGGTATCCAAAGCCTCTCTTTACAAAGTGGATTAAAAACAGAAATACAGAATAACTAAAAATAATGTGCCAAAATGACATGGTCAGTTGCATTAGTGTAAGAATTAAGCACCTCTCACTGTTGGAACAGAGATGTTTGAACTATGAAACAGGGATCTTGAGAAACAAAGAGTAAAAGTTTATAATGCAGCTAAGGCAATTTTATGCATATATATGCAAATATATTCTAGAAATATAAATTCTAAAAGTGACTTTAGGTTAACTATATTTTCAAAGTCAAATATAAAGCTATTGGAAATTATTAATGCCAAGAATGACATCTATTTAAAAATTCAATTAAATCACAGAGGAGTTCAATGAGAAATCAATAAATACCATAAAGAAGTGTTTCTGGAGCTCTCTAGTTTCCAAGACATAAAACAGCATCCATAGCCTCATGGTGTGTGTTTGGAGGCAGCTCCCTTGTCTCTTCAGCCTTTCCCACTGCTTTTCCACCTGTCAGACTGAATTCACCCACAGGCAGTGTGTGGTCATACCAGGTAATTTGTAAAAATAAATATAATGCAAATTATAACAATATGGTATCAATAAAACTAGATTAAATACAGCAAACATATTATTTTATGCGAACCAGAAGTGATATTTGATAATCAGTAATGAAATCTTTTATAATAGAAACAATACAGTAAGTTCCGCTTACCATTTCCGAGCACACAGGAATCTAGGACTGCCATCTTCTTGCATCTATATGAGACTTTGTGTCTGATTTCTGGCACGAGAGTATAGGTAATGGGATTACATCACTGCCAGACTTGGCCCTTAAAACTGCCAGCTTGATCCTAGTTTCTTTTTATTCACTGGCCATCTGGATTGGAAGAGTTTAAAATTCCAAAGAGGTCTGGGACACACAAATCCATCAGATAGGATTCTGAAACCCTAAGTTACTGGTGAAAGCAAAAAAGCCTGGGTGAGCCTCCCAATTTTCAGTTACATGCGGCTAGTCATGTCCCATCTGATTTTGAATTCCCAGACTCCTATCAAAATGTAGGGAAGGTAGCCTGTTAATTTCTTAGCAGTAAAATGTACCAGTGATTGAGTGCTAACTACTCACCAGGTATTTCCTAAATGCTTCCTAGTACATTACCGCAGACAATTCTCACACAAATCTTCTGAGACTTAGAGGAAGCGGAAGATAAGAGAAATTCACTAAACACTCAAAGTTACAGAGCAAGAAGAAGCCAAATTTGGTGGAAACTACACAGTCTCTCCGCAGAGGTCACCTGGGCAAGTTCATGGACTTCCTGCCCAGATAAGGCCACACACTGCTCGGTACTCAGACACACAGAATAATGAGAGAGGCTCACTGCAAGAGAAACAACTATCATTTCAAGAACTCAATGAAGTAACCTAATGACAAACTGAAATAAAGTACAAATGAAATGAGAACAAAAAACCTTCAGCACACAGACCTTGGCAGCTTCTCAAGAACACTCTATTCTTCTTTGGACTGAACAGACCCAACTCCCAGGCACCACCCTGAGGCCTTTGCCACCATTCAGGACCTGAGAAATGTAAATACACACCACCATTCCCTGTACTTTGGATCTCTGAAGAGTAATTAGACCTTCTTAGCAGCCTGGGGTTTAGTTATAAATTATGTCACCCCTTGATTAATTGCTGCCTACCCATTTGGTATCCTGCTGAGAACATCAAGTAAGGAAATGCTGTCATCTTTTGCCTCTAGGTAGGTTTTTGCAGTGTTTTGTTTTTGTTTTGTTGTTGTTTCTATTTCATTTTGCTTTGGGGTCTGCCTACTTGCTACTTCCTTTGCTAAGAACACCAATCTACACTTATATTTGGTGCCTGATCATCTGATTTTTCTTTGGGGAAATCAAGTTTTCGTCAGCTACTACATATTGAATCATTTCCAACACGTGAGGGATGAGACCTCGAAGGCATGACACTACTATTCTTTGCAGACACTTCATCTGAAGTTCATTAAAAAATTAACTTCATAAGCATTTATTGACAACTCCCCAGGCCTGATGTGGGGAATAATGGTGAGTGGAAGCAAATGCACCTCATCTACCAGGAAACACCGTTTTGCGATGCTCATGTCCTAAAAATCTCTAAGTTGCAAACTAAACTAAATTTTAGTTTAAAATAGTTAAACTAAAGTGCTACAGTGCAATAGGGGACAGTGCAAATAACAAAGTTCAGTAGGACAGTGAAGACAGGATAAGATGGACAATTCTGAGAATTAGGTAAAACTTGAAGGCAGAGAATTTTGCATTAGGAGGGGGCCCAGCTTGTATAAAAGGCAAAGTAGCCAAAGGTAGAGTAGGTGCTCAAAGAGAGAGCAGAGGGAAGGAAAACCTGGGGAACACAAAGCTGGAAAGATGCAAAGGCTGAACACATAAAGATGCACAGACTCTGTGAAAGACAGTAAGCTTCAAGGTTTACAAAAACCCCACAACGGATCATACAGCCTTAGACCACAGAGACTGTCACCTAAAATCAAGTTACCTGTATTATAGGGAAGAGCTAGTAGAAGGATAATCGCCTTGTTATGTCTGTGAACGTTTCAGTCAGCTTTCCCCATAGCAGGAACCATGGAATGAGCAATGAAGCATGAAATTTGTCCCTGACATTAGCCAAAATGATCAATGATGGACCTCCGCTTTGAACAAGGTATTCAGATCAGCCTCAACTCACTGCTATAGATTTTCATCCAAGCAAAGTATTGAATATCAGTAGTAAACACTGCTGTCCTGAACTGATGCCTTACTCTGAGTGGAAAAGCTATTGCAGGAACATAAGGAAAAAGCCACCAGGTTTTCTAAGGCAGACCTTGATACTTGAGGGATTTGTTCAGTTAGCTAGGTTTGGGACCCTGAACACATGGGAGGAACCCTGGGGGATGAAGCGAGCTTCATCATGCCACTTGGAATCTTATCGCTAAAAGCCTTAATTAAATACTGTATGAGACAAATTAAACAGATTTGGTGCAGCTTCTGCCAGCCAGATTAATTACAGTGCCCAGTGGAAAGACATACTCATGGGGAAATCCTCCAGAAGCCAAGATGGTGTAAAAACAAGGCACGGGTAAACCTGGAAGATAATTTTACAGGGGGCCCTAGCAATTTTATGTATCTTGTAAAAAGAAGCACTAACAATCTTTTTCTGAACTATCATCTCAGGAATGTTTGTGAAGAAAATAGCCTGGAAAGGCTGAAGCTGCATGTAGGTCTGGAACAAAAGGCAGATTTGTTTACTGTCCAGTACAATAAAGATGATGTTTCTGTCCAAAGCAAAGATCAGGCCCGTGCTTGCTTACAGTATATTATTATATGAGATTCAGTTTCACTAATGTTGGCCCAGGCTCCTTTCCTAAGAAGCAAGTTATGGTATATACAGGTATTACCCAATACAAGCAGGAGTCTTGAGGGCAGATGCTAATAATCCTGCAATTACTGTTGGTCTGAGTGATAAAGTCCTTTGTATTTGATCAGAAGTCTTTATCTTTGCCAATAAAGATGAATTGTGACAATCTGCATTATTAACATTCAAGTATGAAAAAATAGCAGCTTTTTCACATCTCTTGACATTCAAAACACTCTGTGGTAAATATAATAAAACCTACTTTTTGGATGACAACATTAAGGTTTTACCACAAAATAGGGTCTTACAGTACTCATTTACTCCTTTGTTCAATAAAACATTTACCTAAATGTCACAAACCCAGACACAATGTATCCACAATCTATGCTCTTGGACATGTCAAGCACTCTTGAATAGATATTCATCTTGCTGTGTGCTGCATTTTATTTAGAGATCATGGTGTGGTCATGCAGAGCGATCCTGACATATGCCATCTAGCACATGGGATTGTGCTAGCCACAGGGATCGGCATATGCTCTTAATTGTTCTAAACAAAGTTAATGCAAGGGCTCCTGTCCTAGGGCTCAGAAAATACATACTCTGTACTTTAAGATAGTATGAGATAGTGCAATGAGGGCAAATCTTTTAAAGATAAGCACTCAGATTGCAACCCTAAACCCACCTACTTATCCCCAAGGGCCAACACTGCAGTTAAATCTGAATACAGAAGATTTAGTTTAGAAAAAACAACTCATACATTCACATCCTTTGTCTTAAATGAAAAGCAAGTAATATGTGTGCCATAGGTTCGCCACCTCTCATACATGTTATGTGGAACCAGGCAGCCATTTTCTAGCAACAGAAAATATTTTAAAGAAAAG
>PVIR01042938.1:0-11989 GCA_004026965.1 Petromus typicus | reverse complement strand
ATCTTTATTGGTACATTAAATACACACATCATGATTGCACTCCATAATGGGGATTTGTACCAGTATAAGACACAACTTAATTCTCATTTCTTTCCATAGCCCTACCCACCCTACCACCCCCCCATATACATAAAATTTGTTTCCTTACTTTTTTGTTACAATCTCAACATTGTCCCCTTTCACCTTATTTTACATTGAGCATTTTCTATTTCACAATATATAACATACAATGCTAGGACTCATTTACATCTTGATTTTCTCATACCAGAGAAAAGATGTGATATGTACCTATGTTTTAAATAACATAAGTAACAAAGGGCTGAGAACCAAGTTTTACTTGGAGTAGTAGAAACATTCAGTTTAATTGTCTTAGTTCCTTTTCCGCTGTTCTTATATAATACTACTAACTGAGTGAATTATACACAATAGAAGTTTATTTGAGGCTTGTGGTTCTGAAGCTGGAAAGTTGGAGTGGCAGGGTTGTATTTGGTGAGGGCCATCATAGCATACAGATAGCATCAGGTGGTGAGGGAGTGTACATGAATGAGAAGAATTGGGCTGAACTTGTTCTGTTTTTTAGGAACATATTTCCCCCTAAACCATTCCCAGAATAGCAGCACTTATCAGGTGTCTTTTAAAGGTCTCACTTCTCAAAACTGTTACTATAGCAAATAAATTGTGACATTAGTGGGGGGAACATTAAAAACCATGACAATAGTAGTAATAGAATAGGATAATATGATATATAACGGCATCATATACTAATGTAGTAGTAATACTAATACTGTTTTTCTAGTTTTTCCTAATGCCACATATTATTTTAAGCATTTTTTATTGGACTCAAGCAGTTTGTCTCTAGAACTCAATTTTCCCCAATTACATCAGAGAACAGTATTGTGAAGACTTGATTGTTTACTCTTTTGAATTCTTTTTAATTTTGCTTATTGACTTCTAACTGCATGTGATACACTAGAAGTTGGAAGTTGGAAAAAATGTATTTAATACAGGGCTCTGATCGACTTGATTTTAGCATACTTAATTGTAAATAGAGGAGAGCGATTAATTCAGTTTGAAGGAGGGGGTATTGAATGATCTTGGAAAAGGTCTCTGAAAGCAGAATAAATACTCACGCCTTGAATGATAACGGGTTGCACAGAGTTGAAAATTCTTATTTTGCATTCTAAATACTTTTAATCTGTTTTTATTGTATTTTAAATGGTAATTCTGAGCTAAAGACTTTTCATAAAACCATAAATATAAAATTGTTAAAAAGTAGTAAATATTGATAGAAAGGTAGTTTTCCCTCAAAAGTACTTCAAGTAAGTATAATTACAATATCACTTCATATTTAAATTTTAAAATGATTCTAATGTAAAACATTTGCAATATTCATTATTTTGTTTTCTAAGACAAATTTTTATAATTAAAATAAATATTGGGATTATTGGGTTACATTTAATTTATGTAGCTTCTCTTGAAGTTAGTTATTAAGTAGAACTTGATTTTTAGCCTTAGAAGAACAGATGCACAAGTGAATTATGCAAACATTTTTTATTGGGCTCTTTGTTAAAGTTTGGCATAAGTAAGGTTCAGTCAGTCTGTGAAAGGATGACTTAACACAACTGTTGATGCAATTAGAGTGAAACATCTTTATCAAGTTAACAGAAGCAGTCATGCCCTACTTGAACTACTGATTTGTACTAGCTGAACACAGCCTTCATGTGGACTTTGAAATCCTGGGAAAATAAGATGGTTGCATACATCCAAATATTAAATCTTTACTCCTCAGCAGCTCATTTCACAGATGTTGAGCTCTTACGTCAGCTGCTGGGTTTTTGGCCATCAGGAATTTGTGGTCAGTTTAATGACTGACTGGCTTTCTCTACTCCCCTCCCCAGTACTAAGGATTAAACTCAGGAACTTGCTTGTACTTTTACTAATGATTATAGTCTCTGAATTATGCCTCTGAAGTTCATAGCTTAAAAGATCATATTTAGATACTGTATATTTCAAATTTATGATAATTAAGCACATAGACCTAGATGTTTTCACTTTATTTCAGGTTATGACATATAAGGTGTGATTGAAAATATGATGATTGTTTAATATTTTGTGAGTGTCTTTAGTTTTGCTGTCATAGCTGCTTAGTGTTCTGAGTCAATTCAAAACATTCATCTCCTTTTGACTTTGAGGAAGAGCAATGGTGCCGGTCTGGTGAATGAGGTGAAGACACATCATAATGTTTTATGAGCCTGGCTTTCCATGGATGGCATGTACTAGCTGAACACAGCCTTCATGTGGACTTTGAAATCCTGGGAAAATAAGATGGTTGCATACATCCAAATATTAAATCTTTACTCCTCAGCAGCTCATTTCACAGATGTGATCACACCTCATACTTAGATCACACCTCATACTTAGATCATCATTACAAATACGGAGTAATTTAGTTGTAATCATGCAGACTGATTTGTTTTCTCTCTTTCCTTCCCTCTCTCCCCTCGCCCACATTCCTCCTTCATTTCTCTTGCCTTTCCTCCCTCCCCTCCCCTTTCATCTGCTGTTTCCTTCCCATTTCTTCCACTTCCCTCTCTTCCTTCCCCTTTCCTGTCTTCTGCGCCCCGCCCCCACTTTTCCCTGGCTTTGTAGTTGAGTCTGTGTTTGAAATCACAGCTATCTTCCTGGCTCAGCCTCCGGGGTGTTAGGATTATAGGCCCACCCTGCCTGTTACTTTGTGCACTTTAAATGTAGTGTAGTATGTTTTTATGTCTAAGAGTCACACAGTTGGTGTTGTATATTGCAATACTGAAGCAAGTTTTATACTTTGTGGTCCTTTCTAAACTTGCATAATTTCCCTAAAATATAGGATATGTGTTACTTTGAATCACAACTTATAAACACACAAAGCAATTAATTATGTTCTTGTTCATTTTATTTTACTATCTGGTGGCTAGTTAAAGGAGAAATTTTACTATCTGGTGGCTAGTTAAAGGAGAAATTATAGGAAATATTGTGGAGTGATATAGCCTGGTAAAGAAAAGTTCCATGAGAAGGAAGAAGTATGTCTGTAGTTTAAAGCAGTTACTATTAAATTCTGATTCTTACTTGGGACCCCAGTTTTGTAAATCACTGATCCTGATTTCATGTTTTTAAGTTTATTATATCATTGCAATATCAAGCAGTAAATACTGTTGTATTGGTCATCCAGTGCATAAGATACCTCTTTAGAGAGGTTACTGTTCACATGATAAGCCCCATAAATTTGATTAATATTGTTAATTACAATGGTTTTCTGCAATACGGTGACAGAATTGCTCTTCTTACAAAAGTGACACCTAGTGACAGTAGGGAACACATGGAAGATTAAGAAAGGTACCATATGGCTTATGGTGGGTAGTGCTGGTATTGTTTGGGTGTCTTTACTTTGTTAGAAGAACATACTGAACGGTGATAATGCTGGATCAATTAAAGTTTCTATTTGTAATTTTTTGAGGAATCTTCATAATGTTTGTAATAATTTACATTACACCAATAGTGTAGGAGTCTCTCCCCCCCACACCTGTGTCCTCTGTCCTCATCAGTATTTTTTTTTTTTTAACTCTTGATTGAGGTTTGGGGGAATCACAATGTAGATTCTGATTTTACATTATCCTAGTGATTAGTACTGCTGAACATATTTTGATATACTTATTTGCTTTTTGAACTTCTTTAGAGAAATATTCATTCTATTGGCTTGTCCATTTGTTGACAGTGTTATTGTTTTCTTCTACATAATAATTCTCATAAGGGTACCTACCAAAGATTTTCTTCCATTGTAGGTTATTATTTTACTTTGTTGATTGCTTCTTTTTTAATGCAGAAGCTTTTTAAATTTGACATAATTCTTTTATTTATGCTTTTCAATACTTCTGCTGTATTGGAGTCCTATTCAAGAAGTCTTGCTTATGCCCGTGCCTGTGGCTTCAAGTATTTACGTATCCTTCTAGAAGATTCAGTTTCTGGTGTTATATCTTAATCTTTCATCTATTTTGATATATTATATATTAATGCAGGTTAAGAGACAGGGATCTAACTTTAGACTTTTGCCTACACATATCCAATTTTCCTAGCATCCATCATTAAAGAGGATGTCTTTTGTCTAGCATGTGTTTCTTATCCCTTTTTCAAAATTCAGATAGCTGTAGCTGCATGGATATATTTCTGATCATCTATTTCATTAGTTTATATGTGTGGTTTTGTGCCATTATCATGTTGTTTTTATTATTTGTGCTTATATATTATAACTTAAAATTGTGTATTGGGATATTTTCAGCCTCTTTGAGCAGAATTGCTTTGATTATTCTTCACCTTTTCTGCTTTCATATGAATTTTAGGTTTTTTCATGGTCCATGAAGAATGTTGCTGATATTTTAATAGACACTGAATTAAATGTATAGATCAATTTTGGTAATATGGTCATTTCAACAGTTTTAATTCTGCCAATCTATGAAGACCCTTTCCGTTTTCTGATGTCTTTTTAAGTTTCATTAGTGTTCTGTAATTTTCACTGGAGATTGTTTTATCTTCTTAGTTAGGCTTATTCTTAGGTATTTTATTTTGTGTTGTATTATATTTTGCTTTATCTAAGCTATTGTGATTGGCGTTGTTTTCCTGATTTCTTTCTCTGTAGGTTCATTATTGATAAGTAGGGAAGCTGTTGTTTTTGTATTGTGTCCCTTTACTTAATTTGTTTTTCTATCTAAGAGTCTTCTGGTGGTGTTGTCAGGTCTTCTATATAAAAGATTTTATCATGTCTAATGGGAATTGTTTTACTTTCTTTTTATATTTCTCTTTGATTTTTTTCTCTTGCCTAATTGTTGTGACTACAGTGTTGCAAGCAGTATATTAAAGAGGAGTGGTGGGAATGAACATTTTTCTTTCTGATTCTAGAGGAAATACTTTTAGTACCTATGTGTGTGTGTGCATGTGTGTGTGTGTATGTGTGTGTGTGTGTGTGTGTGTGTGTATTGAACGAGCACTTAATTTCATACAGCAAAAACTAGTTGACAGAAAGGGGCAATAGACCTCATTACAATCATAAAGGGCAACTTTAGCACCTTATTCTTACAGATAGGTTTACAGAACTATATATAGTTTTAGATTGGAGTCCTTATCCAGTTGTGGTATCAGGGTAATCTTGACTTCGAGGCATACATTTCACAGCATTTGTTCTCTTTTTGTTTCATAGGAAGGTTTGAGGAGCATTGGTATTAGTTGTTCTATAAATGACTGGTAAAAATAAGTAGTGAGTTGATCTGGTCTGTGATTTTTCTTAGCTAAGAAAATTTTCATTATTGATTCAGTCTCATTGCTTGTCATTGATCTGTTTATATAAAGTTCAAGGCATTTGTCCTTTTCTTCTAAAGTGATTTAATAGAATGTCTCAAAGTAGTCCTTAATACTTATTTGAACTTTAGTGGTGTTTGTTGTAATTTTAGTTTTTTTATTTTTAATTTTATTAAAATGTGGGTCTCTACTTTCTTGTGGTACATTTGGGTGTGTATCAGTCTTACTTATATTATCAAAGAACCATTTATTGATTTTTTAACTTCCATTTATCAATTTCCATTCTGATTTATATATTTTTTTATGTTTTTCCTTTTACTGGTTTTAAATTTGATTTGTTTTTTATTTTCTAGGACCTTGAGATGCATCATTAGTTTATTTGAATTTCTTCTTATTTTTTTGCAGGGCAGAAATTCATAGCCATAAAATTCTATCTGCAAACTGCTTTCATTTTGTTCCCTGAATTCATATACGTTGGGTTTATATTATTACTTGATTTCAGAAATTTTAAATTTCTCCTTTAATTTTTCCAGTGACACTTACTTACCTTTCACACATGCATTATTTAGTCTTCATGTGTTTGTGGAGTTTCTGTGCTTATTTTGCTGTTGCTTTCTAGCTTCATTTCATTGTGATATGATGGGTTGCCTGAGGTAATTTCAGGGTTTTTAAATTTGTTTTTGCTTTGGTAATTATCGAGGCTTACTTTATAACCTAAAGTAGTCTGTTGTAGAGAAAATTCTGTGGGTTGCTAAAAATAATTGTTTTTATTGTTGGATGGGATATTTTATTGTTGGATGGGGTATTACATACACTATTCCATATAGTGTAAATTCTGATGGGACACCCATTTGGGAGAGTAGGGTACTGAAGTCACTCATGATTATGATGAGTTGCTTTATTAATTAGCTAGTCTTTGTTGTATGAAATTGAGTGTTCTGTCATTCAGTACACATATATTAATACTTTCCCTCTCATCTTGGTGCATTTTGCCCATGACCATTATGTAGTGGGGTTCTTTGTGTCTTCTAATTTGACCAACATAGTATAGCTATTCTTGCTTGCTTCATGCTGCAGCTGCTGATAGTATCCATTTTCATTCTTTTATGCTCAGTCTCTGTGTATCTTTGAAGATGATGTGTGTTTCTTGGAGGCAATATGTAACTTGATTTAATCTTCCCATTTTTTTTTAAATTTAGAGAATTATGAAATTTGTGTTATGATTGTATTCTTAATTCTTGTCTTGAATTGTTATGTGTTAAAATTAAATTGTACTTTCCCCTAACATTTATAATTCCAACATTTTCCTTGAGCTTGAAGTGAATTTTTGGTTATTTACGGAGCACTGTTTCATGGATGCTTCACAGGCACATTACATTCAATAATTCCACATTCATTTCACTGTTTTACTCTAAGCTTGTACTTTGACCTGTGTTCTCCACACAATAACAGAAAATATCAGTCCACTCACAAACATAAATGGTATTTCAATATTTCCTTTACTTGATTTTCTGTCCCTTCTAAGTAAAACAAACTTAGTCTTTTCTATAAAACTTTTCTGTAAGACAAATCTGATCTTGTCTGTTGCTTTTAAAATACTTTTTATTGTCTCCCTCATCACTTTCTGCATAAAGCTCAGACTAGTTGGAAGATAACACTCCCCTATTGTGTGTCATTTACCTGTGGAAACATTTGCAATTCTATTTGCATGCCATTTACTCCTCTACTATTTTCATTAATGTGTATAATTTCTTTTTCTTTGTGTTGTTGTCTTTTTTCCTTTTTCTTTTCTGCTTTCTTTTTCTGAGATGGGTATCTTACTGTGCTCTCTAGACTATTCTTCCTCTAAAGTCTTGGGGATATGAACATGTGTAATGCATCTACCTCAATGTATATAATTTTTAGTGTATAGAAAGCTCCCTGATTTTCTCTCCTCTCTTTAACCTTTCTGTTCTATTCAGTTCAAGTATTACTTTTATTGAAAATTTACTTATGAATTCTCTTTCCAAGCCAACTAAGGCCCCTCATATTTCCTTCTCCTCTGTACTCTGTAATCTATTATATTTTTATTAAAGCAGTTTTATAAATAATGGTTAATTTTTGGATTCTTTCCCACTATGTTATAAATTCAGAGGCTATTTTTCTTAATTCTGAAAGCCTAATGCCTATTTTTAGGCATATAATTGCTATTCAGTGACAGTTTATTGAATTAATAAATTGTTTTTATTAGAAACAGAATCTGTGATAATAGTTATGATAAGCTTGACTTTAATGAAAGTGAATGGAAATTAACATAAGTGTCTAAAATAAGGAAATGGAATCACAGAAATATTTACACATTTAACCTTAGTCACTGCTAGTTTCTTCCTCTTATTCATTACTTTGGCATTATTTGGTCTTCTCTGCCTTCCTATTTATTTGACTTTGTCAAAATGTACATGTTTTCAATCTAGTTATATAGTTATAACTTTGCCTTCTAGTTCCTAACAGTTTATTCTGTGAATACTGTGTATTCATATTTCTTGAGATGACTAGAAGTATAAAATTTAAACCTATATAGTGGATAAATATGAAGTTGGTCACCTGAAGTCATATAAGCAAACGTGGTTAGAAGGGCTGGTCCTTGAAGTGAAGTAAGGGGATGAAAGCAGTGTTCTGTCATTAATAGGTAAAGAGACCATAGACCTACGTGGGTAGTATAAATACATCGGGGGTTTTCATGGAGTATATTAGAGGTTAAGAATCCTTCTAAATAGGTCCGGAGTATTTGCACAGGAATTAAAAATTTCAGTGTGACTGATACTGTATGTGTTCATTGTGATTTAGGAATATTTGATATAAGTGAGAAGATATTTTTTGTAACTGGTCTTAGGTTGTGGTGAATTCCACTTGTATGGAAACTATACAAGGTAGAACAATTTGTATTTGCTAATGGGGTACTGGTTATGTTTACTGTAATGACACCATTTGGGTCTGAACTATTTGTTTTTGCCTGTGGATAACCTACTTCAAGCCAAGTCATAGCCTAATGGAAGAGATTTATTTAATGAATACATTGAGGTAGTTTTCTGTCTCATTGGTGGAACTAATTAAACTTTCCCTGGTTGAGTGCTTATACTCACACAGTATAATGTGGGAAGATCACCTGCCAGTTTGTTTTCTGACAAGAGAGGACTCTAAAGTGAATTTTCCCATGAAAGAACTATCTAATTTGAATTCCAGAACTTTTACTAAAAAATGTATTAAGTGGGATGGTAGTAAATTACTCAACAGTCATAAAAGCAAGTGTATTATTAATTGACAGTTTATTGACTTCATGCCCCAGGCCAGTTGAAAGAAAAAAGAAGAAAGGTTAGATTTTAAGCTACACTTTGAGTGCTGTGTGAGATTAGTTTAAACTTTTCAGTAGGCTGTAACAAATTAACTCAAGTAAACATGTACATGAGTAAAACTGCACTCTTGGAGATATAGAAAATACGTAATAATAGATCTAATACTAGCAAAATTGTGACCCTGAGAATGGCTAACATTAATGGGCACCCAACATTCACCTGTCATCTTTAATGTCCTGAGCTACATACATTTATGTATATTTACTTGACATCAGAGAAAAAGAAATTAATTTTGTCTCTGTCCACTTATCTATCTGTCTATCTATCTGTAGGCAGGATCTTGCTCTGTATTTCAGACTGGCCATGAACCCTCTAGGTAGCCCAGGCTGGCCTTGAACTCATGACCGTCCTCCTGTCTTAGCCTTATAAGTGCTGGGATTTCAGGCATGTGCCATCGTGCCGGACTGGGCACAATTAATTATATTTAAAATGTTAACTTCAGGTAATTTCATCTCTTCAAAAATTGTTAGAAATTAACCTCAGGCTTTATAATTTGGAGTTAAAATTTTACTAATGTAGCCAAGAAAGATTTTGCAACTTTCCACTTTAATCTTCTTTAAAAAGAGGTGTTTCTAATTTGTGAACAATAAAATTTCATTAACTAGAACTTTTATTTTTTTCCTTTGAAGAGTTATTAATATTAGATACTTAACATTTTGTGTCTTTTTCTTGTGTATTGTTTCATTTGATTATTCTTATTAATTTTGAAAATAACTATATATTTAATGATTAGGTTTTCAGAGTTCCATATTTTAAACTCTCTGAAATTAGGAGCCCTTATATAATTAATGATCTGTCACTATTGCTGATGGCTTGAATTGGGGTCAGTTTCTAACTTAGATGGTATGTGTTTGTTTCTTTTGGTCATCTAGGATCACTGCAGTTTGACAGTATATAATGATAAATTGTCTGATTAGAAATTTTTTGTGCTTCCTTGCTAGTGTAGATATACACAGCAGCTCTATCTGAATATCTTAAGGTTGAAATTCCCAAAGATATGTTTTTCTCTCCCTAACTAATATAGAGCTTTAGTCATACAAGTTACCTTTCTATATAATGATTTTATCTTTTTTCTTGTAACCTATAACTTTCATGTGGTATCTTTAAGCAAGACTGATGTAGTTTACATCAAGAGTGCCCTCAAAGACTTTTGTGTTAAAAATCTGGTTATTGGGCTGGGGATTTAGCTCAGTGGTTCCAGCATCTGTCTTGCAAGCCCAAGGTCCCGAGTTCATTCCCCAGTAACCACATACCTATACTGGGCATGGAGACTCACGCCCAGCAGCAATCAGTGCCACATACCACAGTGCCGGGCTTGGTGGCTCACCCCTGTAATCCCAGCACTCGGGAGGCAGAGGCAGGAGGATTGCTGTGATGTGAGTTGGAGGCTAAGCTCAGGGCCAGCCTGAACTACAAAGCGAGACCTTGTCTCAAAAAAAAAAAAAAAAAAAACTGGTTATCAACCTGTGGCACTGTGGGACAGAATAGAACCTTTAAGGAGTTGAGGTCTACTAGAAAGGCATTATTGGACATTACCTCAAGAGTACTGTTTGAACTAAGGCCCTTCCTCCTCCCTTTTCTGGACCAAGTGGTCATGGACTAAAACCTGTGAATCAAATTAAACTTTCCTTTTTATAACTTGATTTTCTCAGATATTTTGCTATAGTGATGGAAAACTAACATAAGGACACTCATACCAGCCTCCTTTTTTAGACATCTTCCTTCTTTTTAGTGATGCATTAAATAATGCTGAACCATAGAATTAATAACATATTAGATACTATAAAATGCAGGAAAATGATATAAACAACATAAACAGTGTGAAGTCTACTAAAAATGGTTTATAGCCTCCCACCTGGTTGTCATATGGCATATCATGACCTTTGTAGGAAGAACTTTTAAGAGTAAAACTGGTAATTAATTAAATGGTGCTATTTCTTGCTATATCTATAAGCAAGAATTCTTTGAATATATCCTGTATCTATGAGTCCACTATAAGGGTGTATATTCCATTATTCATCATTTAGTGAGCACTTCTAGATCTAGCCTAAGTTAAGAAAAAGGTCTAGAAAGGCTGAAAGATTCATTTATTGTATCATCAGTAGTTCTTTGATCTTGTCTTGAAGATAAGAGTTACTGGATTGCTATTTCAGTGTCAATAACAATTTTGAGTGGGTTAAGAATTCTCCAACAGATTGTTAAAAAAAGAAACTTCTTTTATGAACTTAGTGCTTAGACAAATATACTGCAATATTTGTAAACTAGTAGGACTTATGTGTCATCCACATATACATACGTATTTGCACTAATTTGCATTAATGCACTCTTTTTGAATTTTCATTTTGAATATAGAAAATATATTATTCATCAAAAGTTTATCAGCATACTGATAAAAACATTGTGGAGCTAATTATTCTGTAAACAAACATACATTGACTATTTATTAGAGAAATAATAGGAAAATATTGATATATTACCATGTTAAAATATAGCCTCCTGATGCTACTTAGCATTCAGCTATTTCTGTCTTTCAGTGCATTGTAAGAGAAACAAAAGAATAAGCAAATTTGAATTATGTAATAAGGAGCTTTACTTGAGTGGCAGGAAATGTCTGAATATTGAGAAAAAACTTATATAGAAGTCTTCATGACTAAAGTTTTCTAACTGGTTTGGTCACTTTTGTTATTAGTATAAAATACACAGTGATATGATGTAATAGTTTATAATTACAGCAGTCGAGGCAGAAGGACCAGAACTCATGCTATTGCCTGAGCAACTAGAGACTTGAGGCTAATCTTTTCAATAACCATGCTCTCCTTTGTGAGTATTTCTTTCTGGGGCCAGGGATTTAGCTTGCTTGCCTCACAAGTTCCAGGTCCTGAGTTTAGTCCCTTATACTGGGGTGTGTTGAGGGGAGGATTTCTCTCTAGTGAAATTGAAAGCTTCAAATCAATCAGTTCCGCTGTTTGTGTCCAATTCTCACTCTAAATCTGGCTAAAAGCAGACAATAATACTCACGTATTTATGTTAGTAATATCAAGCCTAGCCGTATATTTGGTTTTAAGATGGCGAGATATTTTGTTAGAGAATATCTTAAGTCACAGCCTAAACACTGAGGTGCCTTGAAATTTCTTCTTCCAGGGCCTGGGATTTAGCTCAGTGGTTTCAGAGCCTTCCTTGCTAGCACAAGGTCCCAGGTTCGATCCCTAGTTACCATATACAACAATGCTGGGCCTGGTGAATTATGCCCACCAACAATCACATCCCACATA
>PVIR01042937.1:0-11985 GCA_004026965.1 Petromus typicus | reverse complement strand
GGATTTAGCTGCTTATACACAATAATAAGATTCATCTTACAGACACAATCAGTGTAGATGTAGTACAGAGAATAATATGGAGAATATATTAGGGAATGTGAGACTAAAGTCTCTGTTAAGTTGCATAATCAGATGAGATTGACTGATGCAAGTTAGAGTGTATGCAAGTTTCAGTGTATAATGAAGCAATAAAAGGGCTTAGAGAAGCTCAGTGCTGTAGCATATGCCCATAATCTGAGCTCTCTGAAAACTGAAGCAGGAAGATCATGAGTTCCAGCCCATCCAAGGCAACTCAATGGCTTATCCCACCCGGTCTCAAAGTAAAAAACAATAATTAAAAGAATACTGGGAATGTAGCTCATTGCAAAGATCCTGGATTAAACTCCCAGTGTTAAAGATGAAGATAAGAAGAGGGAGGAGGAGGAAGAGAGGCAGCAGCAGGAGAATAAAAACAGAATGAAGAAGAAGAAGAAAAAGAAGAAAGAGAAGGAAAAGGAGGCCAAGGAGATTGTGGCTTAGAGGTACTTTTCCATCTCTCTCCTTATACTGCCAATGGTACATCCTTGGTCTGATACTGGAGCAGCAGCTTAATGATGGCCTCATTGCTCCACTAAGAAAACACAGGACAAAAAAAAGGGGCTGTGGTCAGACTGGTTGCATTTTGACAGCCTTGGGGTATCTATAGAAGGATATTTTATAGGGAAAGAGCATGCAATCCAGAGGAGATAGTGCTACTTTGTGTGACTCTTCAGTGTGTAAATGGTCATTGAAATTTTGTCATTGGTTGTGATCACTCACTGTTAATGGGGAAAACATTTTGTGAGAAAAAATAAAAATAGAGAAAGGAAGGGAAGCACTGCTGCATGGAAGATTATTTGAAGGTGAGCAAAGCGTGTAAAATTAAGGAAATAGGATGATTGAAGAAGCAAAGTATATAACGGGAAGACACCGCATGGAAATTTCCACTGGATTAACAATATTATATCCCAGAGTGTGAAGGGGAGGACAAGAACAGAACAGAAGGGAAAGAGCAATGAAAAGCCAGGCAGAGTCAGTGTAGGTATTAAAAGCACAGACTTTGAATTCAAGACCTGCTAGGCTCTGAATCTTACTCTCGATGTGATCATGAACATATTTAGTAGCCTCTCTATGCCTCTTTTTTCTGTTATTGAAGAATATGCACATAACTACATGAGATGTGATTGAAAAATCACATATATGAGATGTGATTTCTTCACTACTGAATGACACTCTATTTGATCCTTGCTAATATTTCATGAAGATACTCATGAAAGAAGACTTCCAGAATTGCATCAGAAAGTGGCAGGAAAAATGGTAACAGTGCATTGAAAGGGGGGGGAGAGTATTTTGAGAGGGAGCCATGGCAATGTGATTTTTAACATAAAACTTCTGAATTTAGTCCTTCACCATAGTTTAGATCACTGTGCACACACACAGAGTTGATAGAGTCGTGAGGAATACCTCAGTTGGCCTAGTTAATGGTATGCATGTGCTATCTCAAAGGAGAGACATTGGTTATTAGGAGAGCTTTGGACTTACTGCAGTACTGATGGTATGGTAGTATCAGGAACACAGAGAAAAGAAAGTGGGGAGCATCACAATGTTACATTAGCCTTGTCCCTCTGGCTACACTTTCTTAGTCTCCGTCAGCTCTGCTTTTAAAGGTCGGTACTGTCAGGGTTCTGACTTCACCCGTTAGTCCCCCGACTTAGTTCTCATGGGGTGCCCATGCCATCCCATCCCTGAACAAAGGATGCCTAAAACTCTCTTCTCAAGGCTGGATGTCTTCCTTCAACTTTAGACTCATGGGTACCTTTCAAAAGGAATTTTTTTGTTTGTTTGCTTTAAACTCGTTTCACATCCCTGTAAATGACACCATGTTAGACTTTGGTCTCCAAACTTTCTGCAACCTACCTTTTCACTGATGATATTCAGCCGATCGACAGGCAGCTTTTACATTCTTTTTTTATTTCAAATCTTTATTGGTATGTTATATACACGCATCATGATCACATTCAACATTGAGGATTTGTACCTCAGTATATGAGGTATATGACATGACTTAATTCTTATTTTTCCTATTCCCTTCCTTCTCTACAACCTGCCACCCCTATATACATAAGCTGTATTTCCTTTTTTACTACCATTGCATTATTTTCCCCCTTGTTATTTACCCCTATACCCCGTTTCCTTTTGTGAAACTTTGACATTCTTGAAATCTCTCTCTTCTGTTTATCCCCCTTTAAACTGCTTCAATTTAGGTTGGAGTTGATTTCATGTGTCATCATACCTATATTAAATATTTTGATTGATTTTTTCCTATTTTATCTTTCTCTTCTCCAATTTTTCCTAAACTATAATCTCTGTGATATTTTTCAAACTCAATTTTTTAAGTTAATTGTGACTTACAATATACCCATTATTAATTACTGTGCTCTATAAAAAGCTTAAACTCTTTTTATCATGGTAAAATAGTCTGTAGACATTGATCCAGCTGACTCCTGATTTTTATGCTATTTTCCATTATCTACAACTAGAAGTTCCAGGTGCAGTACATAAATTTAGTTTCCAGAATGTTTGTCTTTCTACCCATACTCTTTAAATCACCTAAAAGAGTCTCCTAACCATGCCTTCCCCACACTCACATGGAAGAGCTATACTCTCTCATTCCTACATGCTTTGTTGCTTCCTATGCATTGTGTACGTTCTCACCTAACGGTCATCCATGTGAATCATGTTTCTCATTTTGTCTGTTGAAGGGCACTGTACGTGACCCTGCACTTTTGCCAATACTTCATGAAGGGACTCATGAAAGATGACTTTCAGAATTGTTTCAGAATTCTGCATAAAATTATAAGATCCCAGGAACCAGGGAAATACTGGTCTTATACATCACTTTTTTCAATCTCTGAGATAGAGTTTGAGGCATATCAAATTTATTGCCTATCTATCCATGCATCCATGCGCTCATCCATTCTTCCTCCCTAAATGGTAAAACTATCCCTTCTTCTGTTCATGGTACCATAAATAATACTGAAACAAAATCAGAAATTATAGTCTTTTTTCATGTCACAGATTTAAAATTTATTTTTTATGAGCTGGGCATGGTGGCACACACCCGTAATCCCAGCACTCAGGAGACTGAGGCAGGAGGATTACCTTGAATTCAAGTCCATCCTGAGCTACACAGTGATTTTGAATCCAGTCTAAATTAAATATAAGACCATGTTTCAAAGAGAGAGAGAGAGACAGAGACAAACACACACACACACACACACACACACACACACACACACACACAGAGAGAGAGAGAGAGAGAGAGAGAGAGAGAGAGAGAGAGAGAGAGAGGGAAATGAGTTCTATATGAAAGCTTACTAACTCTATCTTCCAAATATTTCTCCTCAACTCCACTATTATAATTCCTGTTTACCATCACTTAATGAAGAACGTTGCACTGGTCATTTAACAATTTTCTTTGTTTCTAGTTTTGTTCCTTCATAATACAAAGCATAATATTAAAAGCAAATTGTTTCTATTGTATTTTAAATGTTCCCGTTTCAATAGCTATTCCTCACCTGCAGCCTGGATACACGTTGTCAAGGCAAGCTCCCTTTACTTCTCTCCTTGTCTTGTGTTTTGTGCTCTTCTGAGACTCACTTTCAATCACAGCAAACCAGCAGTTTGGGTAATTTCTGTAAAAGGCCACATACATTAAGGTTTTGCTGTCACAAGCTTTTGTTACAACTGTTCAGCTTTGCCAGTGTTGCATAAATATAGCTGTATTCAATACAAACAATGAACAAGGATATATTTCCATGCAAGTGTCTTCTGAACATTGACACTTCAATTTCACATACAAGTCATGTGCTGTCAAATGTTGTCTTTCTTTCCATTTTCCAATTTAAGGTATAAAGAGTAGTCTTAGCTCAAGGCTCTTTTATATCAGGTGGCAAGACAAATTTGATCCATGGACATAACTTGCTGACCTTTGTACTAAACTATTTTATGTTCTAAACTTTGCACATGAAGAAAAACTTTGAACTTGTGGGAAAGGTCTTGAAAATACTTCCATCTTTAGTAGGAAATAAGTGAGACATAATATCTTTCAGTAGGTGCAACACACATAAATTTCTCTGCAGCTCTGAAATAGAAGACTGACTACAGAATAGAGTTCTTGCACTTCAGGACCAAATTTAACCTCCCAAACATATCTCACATTTTCATATATGGTAATATTATTTAATATTGAGTGCATAATATTGAGTGTCTTTAAATTAAATGTGAATAGTATGGTCTTATAAAATATATGGGTGATGCATGATAAATATTATTTGACTATTACATTACTTTTGAAAGAATACAACAGGTAAATAACAGATAAAGTTCCTCAATAACTTTGTCAGCCTTTAATTTAGTGCAAAATTTTATTTGCACAGGTTAATGCACATTTTGCACAGAAAGAATTGAAGTATTTGATAGATTCCGGGTATGACTGCGCTTCAGGAAAGGCAGAGCTATGGGCTTCTGACATTGTTAATAGCTACAGTAGGACCTCAGTTTTGCTTGCACATTTATCATTGAATGGCACCAAATTTACATGATTTATTTGATTAAAGTTCAGAGATATCTCTTCTCATAGGAAGAAAAAAGAATGTCTATAAATCTTTGATAAACTGTTCATATCCAATAATAAGTACAAGATTTGTAATTGTTGAATTAATGGCACCTAAAAGTCTGAATTTTCACACAACCTAATACAATGTGACCAGAACAGTGCCAAATAAATCCAAAAAAACCCATGAAATTTGTTAGGGACTGAATATTTTGTACCTCCAAATCATATACTGCCATCTTATCAACTGACACAATGGTAGTAGAAAGTAGAAGGTTTGGGAGGTGTTTGGGTCATGAAGACAGATCTCTAATGAGTGGGAGTATTGTCCACATAAAAGAAAGTTGAGGAAAATTCTTCTGTGCTGTTTATAATACAGAGGAACAGAAGGAGGGCTATCTGAAACACAAAGATGGTCCCACAGCCACGCTAGCAATGAGATTTTGGACTTTCAGGCTCCAGAACTGTAACAAATAAATTTCTGTTGTCATATATCCTCTAGTATAAAGTGCTCTGTCATAGCACTCCTAACCAACTTAAAAAAAAAAGTAAAGAGTAATGACTACCAATACAGTTCATTTCTAGTTGTCATAACTCTGTAATAGTTGTTAAAGCCAATGAATCTATTGTCAGTAACCACTCCCGTAGGAAAGACGATTCATTACTTTATGAGAAAAAAAATGATTACAAATAGTATTGAAACTATTCATCTCTGCAAAACTTACTGTGAAGGGGAAATAGTGGGGTTTTTATTCTCCACGATGGTAAAACAAAAACAAAAACAAAAACAAAAGAAAATTTGTAATTGAGGCAGAATTGTGTTTGATTGTAATCTAAATGGAATGTTTTGCCATAAAAACTTGCATTTGCAGTTATAATGATGAGTTGCCAAGTACAAATATCATGGATACTTATTACACTTATAATGGGAAAATAAATCACCATTATAAATAGTAAAATATCATTTTCCTTTTGATAATGTTTTGGCCAAAAGACACGTTTAATTGTTTCATGAGTACTGTTGCCCCTTTTGAACTCTTTTGTAAAACTAAATAAAATTTTTAAATAGCAGAGATTGACTTTGAAACTGTGATGAACTTTAAGAAAAGAGGATAGTAATAATTTATAAGTTATCTCTGCCTACAAATACAAAGAAAAAAAACCACTCAAAGCAATTCAGCTGGGAAATAACTTATAACGAAATGAAATCACTATTTTGAGTGGCTTAAATGAGTAAATTCAGACAATGAAATAGAAATGTTGTCTGAGTAGTTTTTCTTTTGGACAGATTCATTTTTGGTTAGGGGAATATATTGCTACATTTGGATATTTTTGCTTGAGTTTCACATATCTAATTTTCATAAAAATAAAAATTTCACTCAGATAACTGCAGAAACAGAGATACACATACAATAAATGTCATTTATTTAATTTTCAATGTTATTTATTCTGTATAGGTAACATAAAATAAGTAAAACACCTAAAAATACTCTATAAATCATAAAGCAATTTCTACAGCTTTCATGAACCCTTTACATGTATATTTCTTTTAGAATATGAAAACATCACTTGTAAAATCAAGATAAAGTCATTGTTGAACAAATTATACAATTGATCTCATCATAATTATGATGTTTTATATTTACATGGCACTTTGCAATTTACAAAGTACTTCCATATATATTATATCATCATACTTTTAACAAAATCTTCCTTAACAACAAATCTACATGTTACAATTATTCAGGTACTACCAGTAGAAGGGATAGAAAAGAGAAAGTTAGTGAAAGGATGAAATCTATTAGAAGACAAAAGATGTCTTAGGATCCAAAACAAGTGATTTTCATGAGTGAGTATGTTATTCAAACCAACTGCAGGAGAGAAATCAAGTACAGTAAGCTTTAAACTAAATGTATCGATTAGGATTATCAGTGGGAGAGAAAAGAGCAGAGCAACCCTGAGAAGTTATGGGCAGAGGAAGATTTACTGTGAAGCTAATGGAACTTGACCATCAGGACTACTGAAAAGCAAATTCACATTCATATGCCTAATTACGTGTTTATAATTTTGAAATCTGTTTGGAATTTAAGCAGTCCTCAGAATGCTAAGTTTTGGGTTCCACAAAGTATGAATCACTTCTGATGTTGGAGATGAAACACCGATAAAATTGGAGAGTTGAGATCTGAACAGAATAGGAGACGTGAGGGTGAGGGTGAGGGTGGTGCCAGTGCACCAATGGGACTGGAGCTGGGTGTGGACCGGCTGGTTGTGGGATAAACTGCAGGTGTCTGAGGGTATCATGAGGGCCCTGCATTCAGAAGGACCCCACACTTGGGGTTTAACACACTAACTTAAAGCTCTGGGCAATTTAATGTTTTATGTTTTTTGTAAGTGAAGTTGAATCAGAACAGAGAACTTGCACAGGTGTGGTCCTGCCTCCTGTGGCCTCTCACAGTCTGATTCCTTTATCCTCTCCCTACATTGTCTCCCCAGGCTCCAGAAGCTACAGGCCCATGTGGCCTCTGTTCCCATCCTGCTATTGCTGCTATGCTGGCAGGAAGACTGGATATAGGCATGGAAAGGTATGGGCTAAACATGGACATCACACCATGTCTTGGGACTGGATATGGTGATAGGTGGCATCATCTGGACCCACAGTTCCAGGTGACATTTGGTATCACTGGCAAGAGATCATAGTGATCAGGACTCGAGTGCATCATCAAACAGATACCCACTGCTTTTTGACACAGACATAAATATACTTGGTTTCCCTGTTCTTCTTAGGTGGGGTGGAAGATCTATAAGGAAGGGAAATTCCATGACTAGGGTTTCCAGAAGCTACTCCTGCAGACCTTTGATGGGGGCTGTTGTGAGATATACAGAGAACCTGAAGATCAGAAGGCAGCAACTAGTGTATGGTAGGTCTGGCCCTCAAGTGTTAGAGAAGAACTTCTCATACAGGCTCTGTGACTGGAAGGATCTTCTGTTTTCTTACTGCTTCCAATGTTCCAGATTTTAGTATGTATTTGTCTCTAGTACAAAATACAACGTCTATAATTTTAGTGGCGTAATTTATTAATTAAATGGTCAATATTTGCATTTGAAACTGGTTTTGAACAATATAATGATGAATAATAATCTTAACATTTTAATTTCAATGTACAACAGTCTTATCTGTGGTTGCTCCATCCCCAAGATTCAACAGATGCCTAATACTAACAGTAGTAGACACTGTATACAGAATTTTTCCCCTACTTACATAACAATGCTAATGTTTAATTTACAAATTAGGTACAGTAAGAAATTGGCAATGATTAATAATAGAACAATTATAATAATATAATGTAATAAAAGGTGTTTAAAACTAATTCACCATATAATACTTTGAGGTTGAAGTTGAGCATGAATAAATGAAACTGTTAAGAGGAAAAACCATACTCTAATGTTAAATACCAAGTACAAAAAAACAACACAAGCAGAGAGCAAGAGACCATGGGAAACAGGAAGAATGCTTTTCATTTACCTCTAAGGGCATTTTGATTATATTTTTTGAGAAAAAGTCTTGTATTTTTACTTTCCACTGAGTTCTACAAATTTTATAGTTGGATTTATGTGCATATGTTCATGGGAAAGTCTGAAGCACATTTTAAATGGTTTCAGAAAACAGGAATTTGAAAGAAAAAAGCTGGAGAGGAAGAGAGTTGGGGAAAGCCATCTGCTTCATGTGCTGAACTTGACTTTGATCAACTAGCCACAGTAATTTTGCTGGAAAATGAGTTTCGCTGAACTTCATACACAGGTGTGTCAGATTGGTAGAGCCTCATTCATAGCTATGCTCATGGTACAAGGCAAGCTGAAGAACTTGTATTAAATATCTTATGTTTCTACAATGCTAGGTCATTTCTTTTTTTTTTTTCCTACTGAATCATATAATGGAAATTTTCCAAACACAGGAGTAGTTCAGAGGCTGTAGCAAAAACTACGATGGCCTCACTCCTGTCCTTTAAGCTTTCCCTCTAGTATGCTCTGGCTGGCATGGATTTTCAACTACCAGTGTCCTTGTGTGAAAATTATTTCCAAAGCCAGTGAATGGGACTCTGGCTCTTCACAGGACTGACCAGAAGTGCCTGTGGAATAATAGTGGCTCAGCCATTGATAGTAGAGACTCTTTTTCTCTTTTCTTGGGCTGCTATGGTATGTGTTTCAGACCATTTCTCAGGATTTTCAAGTGAGATATTCCACTGATAAATTACCTTCGATTAGTTGTCTTTCTTTTTGCAAGGTAGTTTCCCTCCCTGAACACAATTCCCTTTACTTCTTACTCATCTTGCATTTTCATGTTTTCCTCAGTGTCAGCTTTTGGGATAACTAAAAATAAGGCAGATGCCAAGCAGCCATAAAGAGTACCAAGGGGCTACCTCTCCTCATGATGTATCTGTTTCTATGCTGCATATTTATTTAGTTATACATCTTGCTGAGATGTACCTGTGAAACTTGCTCCTTGGTTAGACCCACAAGATCTGGTCCCACAAACTGGCAACTGTATAAAAGTTGCTAAATCTTGGAAACAACCCAAATGTCCATCAACTAGAGAGTGGATTTAAAACCTGTGGTTCTTCTGCAGAATGGAATATTACCCTGCCATAAAAAATGATAAGTTTGAATTAATTATACTTAAATGAACATACCTTGAGGATATTCTCATAAGTGAAATAAATAGGTCACAGATATCTAAATATTGCATCTTTTCTCTGGTATGAGAAAATAAAAGATGTAAATAAGTTCTAGAACTGTATGTCATATATTGTGAAATAGAAAATACTCAAAGTGAAATAGGGTGAAGGGGAAAAAATAATGAGATTATAACAAAAAAGAAAGAAATCAAAGTTTATGTACATAGGGGGTAGGGGTGGTAGGGTGGGTAGGGCTATGGGAAAAAATAAGAATTAAATTGTGTCATATACTGGTACAAATTCTCATTGTGGAGTGCAATCATTATGTATATATATAATGTACCAATAAAGATTTCAATAAATTTTTTTTTTTAAGTTGCTGAGGGCCAGGGATTTAGCTCAGTGGTTACAGCACCCTTTTGCAAGAGCAAGGGCCCAGGTTCAATACCCAGTAACCACATATAATACTGAGTGTGGAGACTCACGCCCAGCAGCAACCACTACCGCATACCACAATACCAGGTATGGTGACTCACACCTGTAATCCCAGCACTCAGGAGGCAGAGGCAGGAGGATTGCTGTGATATGAGTTTGAGGCTGAGCTCAGGGCCAGCTTGAACTACCAAGTGACAGCCTGTCTCAAAAACAAAAAACAAAAAACAAAAACAAAAACAAAAAACAAACAAACAAAAAAAAACATTGCTGAGATGTATCTGTCAGTGTAGGAATGAACACGTAGAAGAACGGCTGAACCCAGCCATGATGGCTCATGAAAGAACTGACCTGAAACCCTTTGGGTGTTTTGCTACTATTTCAAGTCTCAAATGGCAAGATTGGAATATCCCTATATCCCAATCTGCCCAGTTTTATTTTTGGCCTGCTGCTGTGTAGACGCATGTGTGTGATCAGCGCTAACTTGTGCATAAGGGGGTGTGCAAAGAACAATACCCACTTTGTTTTTTCTCTACTTTCACATTCTGCTGGAAATCACAGAGAAATGTCTCTGAAAGCTGCTGTAAATATTGCAAAAAGGTTAGATAACTTTCCACCGAGTAGCAACACTTGTGCCTCTGACCTAATGCTGAACATTTTGATTGATCCAGAGAGATGTGTACTGTATCAGCGACTTATCTACCCTGAGAGTTTGGTTGCAGAATTTTCCATGGAGGTGTCCTATAACATTTGTCTTACTGGGTTCTTATGCTGAATTTAAAGCCAGTGGAATATGCCAGCTCAGGGCTTCTTAAATCAGAGGATCTCTGTTTCCTAGAGAATAAGTTTGGCTCACAAAGTGAACACAGCCCACGTTCCAGAACAATAGTAGAATGTGGGCTCCAAGCGAATGCCTACATATACATGTTACCTTTCCAGAATTTGAAAGAAACTATTTGTGCTTTTATCAGTTTTCAGTTTTAGTAATCTGATTTTTTTTACCTTTTATCCTTTTCATAATTACCCTTTTCATTCCCTTCTTAAAACAATAAATAGGCAGATGTGGAGTGTGGTTAGAGATAACAAAGAAATGTCTGTTGATACGTGAGGAGGTCATAAGGACTTCTTCAGCCATTCACATGCAGAACTTAATGAAATGATGAAAAATATGAATTTCTAGTGTTCTAAATTAGAGATCATTGCTCATTCATTTCACAGTGGAAGGTGAAAATGGGACAGATTGGATGAGGCAGTTGAGAACCTGGAAGACAGTCAGTGTCCCATTTTATAGTAATTAAGAACTGAAGAATAGCATAGATTGTTAAATTTTCTATTCTGGGTTAATACTTGACTGTAGATGTGTTTTGTTATTTAAGACTTGTGAGCATATTTTAATGACACTTAATTTTTTTCATTTAAAAATCACTAGGTTTCAAAAAGTTCTAAGGCTGTATTAGTTTTTTTAACACTGCTATAGTACACTACTCAAAAACAACACACATGTTTATTGGACTTCTGCGGAGGTTAGAAGTCTGTAGCAGGTTTCACTAGGCCTGAAACAAGGTGTCAGCAGAATTTAGTTCCCTCTGGATGTTATTAAGGAAAATTCTTTTCCTTCTTCAGTTTCCAGTAGGTATAGTAATCCTTTAACTGGTGATTTCACCCATCAAACATATTTAAATTAAACAAGGAGAGGTTGAATTTTCATATCAAATCACTGAATAAGTCTGACTAGGACTCCACTATCTCTCTCATAGATTATATGATGTACCTTGTGATTACGTTAGCTGTATCAGGATAATCCAAGATATACT
Source organism: Petromus typicus (assembly GCA_004026965.1). Taxonomy (NCBI): domain Eukaryota; kingdom Metazoa; phylum Chordata; class Mammalia; order Rodentia; family Petromuridae; genus Petromus; species Petromus typicus. The sequence goes on along the minus strand of PVIR01042937.1, from coordinate 433 downwards.
CCCAAATTTATGATCAGGGAATTAACAATCTGAATGTCATCTCCAATCTTAATTCATTTTTGCCTTATAACAAGACATGTCACAGTTTCTAGAGAGCAGTATGTGGGCATCTTTGGGAACCATCATTATACTTAATAGAAGTTGTCTATAAAAATATGTAAAGTAGTAAAATACAAGAAAGTAAAACTAAGTGAGCATGGTATAATAAAATTTTTTGAAATATAACATGGATCTGGAAATTAACTCAATACAAAAATGCACGTGAAGGAATATTTATGAGCTAATGTCAAGTCAATGATTCTCAGATTATAATCTTAAATCACACTTCTGAATGTTACAAATTTTGGTGACATACTTGATGAGAGGAAAATAATCAAAGGAGACTAATCACATGATCAATAATACACTCACTGCCTTAGTATAACTTTATCTC